>PVKH010034601.1:0-11858 GCA_004027955.1 Chaetophractus vellerosus | reverse complement strand
GGTTGAAAGTGGAAGGTTGAAAGAAGATATTCCAGGCAAATAGTAACTTTAAAAGATCTGGAGTAGTGATAGTAATATTGGACAAAATAGATTTTAAAAGCAGGACTGTTATAAGGGATGAAGATGGTCATTAATAATAAGGGCAATTCACCAAGAAGAAAGAACTATAATAAATATTTATGAACCTAACTTGGGTGCCCCAAGATGCATAGGGCATACACTGGCAAAACTGAAGGGAGAAATAGACATCTCTACAATAATACCTGCAGAATTCAATACACTACTCTCAGTATTGAACAGAACATCTGGACAGAGGATAAATAAAGAAACAGAGATCTTGAATAGTATGATAAATGAACTAGACCTAATAGACATTTATAGAGCACCCCCAAACACCAATATATACATTCTTTAAAGCACTCATGGATGCAAATGTTGGGTCACAAGACAGATTTAATTAAATTTTAAAGTTCAAAATTATACAGAACACTTTCTCTAACAATAATGGAATGAAGCTGGAAATCAATAATGGATGGAAAAAAGAACATTGAAAATAATATGGAGATTAAACAACACACTCTTAAGTAATCAGTGGGTCAAATAAGAAAATGCAAGAGAAGTCAGTAAAAACCTTGAGACCAAAGAAAACAAGAACACAGCATATCAATACTTATCAGACACCACAAAGCCAATGCTGAGAGGGAAACTTATAGCCCTCAATGCTTACACTAAAAAAGGAGCTAAAATCGAAGACTTAACTGCATATTTGTAAGAACTGAAAAAAAAAAAAAAAGATCAGAAAACGAATTCCAAACCAAGCTAAAAGAAAGAAAAAGTAAAGATCAGGGCAGAAATAAATGAAATTGAAAAGAACAACAAAAAAACAATAAGGAGAATCAAGAAAACCAAAAGTTCATTCTTCAAGAAGATCAACAAAATTGACAAACTCTTAGCAAGACTGACAAAGAAAAAAGAGAACCTTCAAATAACATCAGAAATGAAAGAGGGGACATTACCACTTATGGTGCAGAAATAAGAATGTCATAAAAGGATACTATGAACAACTGTATGCCAAAAAACTAGACAATGTACATGAGCTGGACAAATTCCTAGAAATACACAAACAACTTACACTGCCACTAGAAGAAATAGAAGCCCTCAACAAATCTATCATAAATAAAAAGATTGAAACAGCCATCAAAAACTCCCAAAAATGAAAAGCCCAGGACGAGATGGCTTCACAGGTGAATTCTACCAATACTCAAATATGATCTAATATCAATCTTGCTCAAGTTCTTCTAAGAATTAAATAGGAAAGAATGCCACCAAGCTCATTCTATGAAGCCAACATCCCCCTAATACCAAAAGATAAAAACACTATGAAAAAAGAAAAATACAGACCAATATCGCTAATGAATATAGATTAAAAAATCCTCAAAAATACTTGCAAACTGAATCCAAAAGCACATTAAAAGAATGATCAACTGGGTTTTATCCCAGGTATACGGAGTGTTTCAACACAAGAAAATCAATTAGTGAAAAGAAAAAAATCATTAATAAATCATAGAAGAAAAATCACATGATCCCCTTATTGCTGCAGAAAAGGCATTTGACAAAATACAGTATCATTTCTTAATAAAATTACTACAAAGATAATAATAGGAGGAAGCTTTCTCAATATGGTAAAGTGCATATATGAAAAATCTACAGCTAGCTTTGTACTCAATGGTAAAAGACCGAAAGCTTTTCTACTGAGATCAGGAACAAGACAAGGATGCCCACTATCATGACTGTTATTTAATACTGTTCTGTAAATTCTCTTTAGAGCAATTAGACTAGATAAAGAAAAATGGCACCCAAATAAGAAAGGAAGAAGTAGAACTTTCAATATTTGCTGATGATATGACCCTATATCTAGAAAATCCTGAAAAAATCCACAACAAAGCTACTAGAACTAATAAACTAGTTCAGCAAAGTTGTGGGATAGAAGATTAATATAAAAAAGCAGCATTTCTACACACTATTTATTAGCAATCTGAGGAGAAATCAGAAAAAAATACATTTCTAATAGCACTACAAGAATCAAGTATTTATGAATAACTTAACCAAAGACATAATTGACCTGTATTCAGAAAACTACAAAACATTGCTAGAAGAAACCAAAGAAGACTTAAATAAATGGAAGGACATTCCATGTTCATGGACTAGAAGACTAAATATCACAAAGATGTCAATTCGACCCAAACTGATTTATAGATTCAATGCAATCCCAATAAAAATCCCAACAGCCTTTTTTTTTTTTTTGTAGAAATGGAGATGCCAATAATCAAATTTATTTGGAAGGTTAAGGGGCCCTGAGTAGCCAAAAATGTTTTTTTAAAAGAAGAACAAAGTTGGAGAACTCTCACATCTTGACTTTAAATCATATTACTTAGATACAGTGGTAAAAATAGCATGATACTGGCATAAAGATAGACAGATTGACAACTGGAACTGAATAGAGAACTCAGAAATAGGCCCTCATATGTACAGTCAAGTGATTTTTGACAAGGCAGTCTAGCCCTCTCTCTTGGACCACAACAGTCTATTCAAAAAATGGTGCTGGGAGAACTGAATATCCATATCCAAAAGAAAGTAGGGGGACTAATATCTCAAAACTTTTACAAAATTAATTCAAAATGGATCAAGGGCCTAAATATAAAAGCTGTAACCATAAAAATCTTAGAAGAAAATACAGGAAAATATCTTCAAGATCTTGTGGTAGGCAGTCATTTCTTAAGCCTACACAAAGCATGAGCAATGACAGCAAAAATAGATGAATGGGACCTCCTCAAAATTAAATACTTTTGTTCTTCAAAAGACTTTGTCAAGAATGTAAAAAGTCAGCTTGCTTAGTGGGAGTAAATATTTGGAAACCGCATATCCAATAAGGGTTTGATATCCATGTTGTATAAAGAGATCATACAATTCAATGATAAAAAGACAAGCAGCCCAATTTAAAAAAAAAAACAGGCAAAGGACTTGAACTGATATTTCTCTAAAGAGGAACTACAAATGGCCAAAAACCACATGAAAAAAATGTTCAACATCACTAGCTATTAGGGAAATGCAGATAAAACTACAATGAAATACAATTTCACACCTTAAAAATAGCCATTATTAAAAAGACTGAAAACTACAAGTGCTGGAGAAGATGTGGAGAAACAGTAACACTCCTTCACTGTTGGTTGGAATATAGAATGGTGCAGCCTCTGTGGAAGACAGTTTGGCAGTACCTCAAGAAGCTGAATACAGAACTGCCATATGATCCAACAATCCCATTACTAGGGATATATTCAGAAAAACTGAACGTAAGGACATGAACTGACATTTGCAAACAGTTGTTCATAGCAGCATTATTCACAATTGCTAAAATTTGAAATCAGCCCAAGTACACATCAACCTATGAATGGATAAAGAAATTGTGGTATATTCACACAATGGAATAATATTCATCTGTCAGAAGGAATGAAATCAGGATGCATATGACAACATAGATGAGCCTAGAGGATATTATGTTGAGTGAAATAAGCCACACATGAAAGGACAAATATTTTATGGTCTCGCTAACATGAACTGAAAATGATGAGGAAAGTCACAGAGGTAAGCTCTAGAGCATAGGTTACTAGGAAATAGAAGGTGGGTTGAAAATTGATGATACTTAAGGTATGTGGCATTATTAATAAGGTTAACTATAAAAGTGTGGAAATGAACAGAGCTGAGAGTAACCTATTATAATGAGTATAACTAATATTGCTGATTTATAAATGTGATTGTGGCTGATAGGGTAGTATGTAAGATATGGGCAAAATATTACTATAAGTATAAATATTTTGATGATGTTCTATCATAGTTTTAACAAATTTTCACAACAATGCAAGAGGTTGGTGGTGGTGAGATGTATGGGAGCCTTGTATGATGATATGCACATTTCTTTTGTAAATTCACAAATTTTGCTATGCATTTATTGTTTGTGTATGTTCATGTATGATTGATTTACTTCAATAAAATTTTATTTATAAAACAAATTGGAAAGCTGATTCTATGTTGTGGCTATAACAAGGACCCAGAGTAGCAAAAATATCCCAATAAAAACTACATATCTGGAAGACTTATACTACCTGATTTCATTACATTATAAAGCTATAGTAATCAAAATATTGTGGTATTGGCATCAAGATATAAAATAGACCAATGGAAAAGAATCTAGTTAGAAAAGATAGTATTTACCACAAATTGTGCTGGAACAATTGGATATCCATTAGAAAGTAACTTTTATTTCTTTACTTCACTTTAAAAATAATTAAGTCAAAATGGATCATAGACCTAAATATAAGAAATAATCCTGTAAAGGGACTAGGAAAAAACAGAGTAAAAAATCTACATGACCTTGTCTTATGTAAAGATTTCTTAGATACAATGCCCAAAACATGATCCTTTAAAAGAACAAATGGTTGGACTTCAAAATTAAGAACTTCTGTTCCTGGGCAAATAAGAACATGTCTTTTGAACAGACATGTCACAAAAGAAGACATTTAAAGGCAAATAAGCACATGAAAAGATGCTCCACTAGATTAGTCATGTAGAGAATTCCAAATTAAAACTACAATGAGAGATTACAGTGCATCTATTAGAATGTCTCAAATTTAAAATACTGACCATACCAGCGGAGTCTCTTGCACTGCTGGTGCGAATGGATGCCAAATGGCATAATTCCTTGGGAAATAGTTTTATGGTTTCTTAAAAAGATCAACATATCTAGCCACTCCATGACTAGAAATTTACCCAAGAGAAATGACAGTAAATGTCAATACAAAGACTTGATCGTGAATGTTTATAGCACCTTTACCATTAATATCCAAAGTGTTAAAACAGTACCACTGTACATTAACAGGTAAATGGATATACAAATATTGGCATAGCCATGAATGGAATATTACTCAGCAAAGAAAAGGAAATAACACTAATTGTGCTGAGTGAAAGAAGCCAGGAAAATATTGTAATGTAGTATAAGATTCCATTTATATAAAATTTTGCAAAATACAAACCAATCTGTAGTGACAGAAAGCAATCTGGGGATGCGAGGGGGGTTGCTGGGAGAAGACAGGACAGACTTCTGCGACTGTTTTGGTGTACAGGCTCAGACTAGGTTTTGAATTTTTTGAATTGGGATATGAAGGATCTAAATATCAGGATGGACCTGAAGAGGTAATTGAGAGTAAGTCCTGAGGAGAATTCTTTGTATTTCTTGTGAGACAACTGCTCCAGGCAAAGCTGCTGCTTTTGCTCACAAGGAAGGCCCATGAAGATTTGGGGCTTCATTTTTTTTAGCCATGGCTATACCTACACAAACGTCCCCATCCCATGTCTCAAGATTTCACTCCTTTCCCATCAGTGTCTGAATTAGTCAGTCAAAGTGGTGCTGATACAAATAATCAGAAATCTGTTGGCTTTTATAAAGGGTATTTATTTGGGATAGAAGCTTACAGTTACTAGGCCATAAAGTGTAAGTTACCTCCCTCACCAAAGTCCGTTGCCACATGTTGGAGCAAGATGGCTGCCTACTTTCAGCCTTCCTCTTCCCCTTAAGACTCCATGGTCAGGCTCTCTAGGCTTTGTCTCTCTCCCCAGGGCTTGATTCTCTCTGGGCTCAGCTGCTTTGTTCTCTCCACACGGCCAGCTGTGACCTGTCAGATGAATGGCTCATCTCTTTTCCTGAGGACTTCTTCCTCACGACCAAGCTCCTCTGTTCGCTTAACTTCCCAGGGCTCCAGCTCAAAAATGCCAACCTCCCTTCTCTGCAGTGCGATTTCTCTGTGGGACCCTGCCCACCAAGGGGGCAGGGGTGTGATGCTATAGGCATGTCCCAATGAAAGCCTTAATCATTATTTAATCAAGTAAAAGTAAAACCTCTGAATCCAATATAATCTAATATGCCCAGAGGAAAAGACCAGTTCACAAACATAAACCAATAACTAATTTTGGAATTCATTAATAATGCCAAACTGCTACAGTGTCCTTACTATTATATATATATTTCTTTTACCTTAATTTAAAAGTCTGTGTGTGTATAAATGGAAACAAGACATGCAAGACTAGAGGTACGACATCAAGAAGTCCATAGGCCATGCTTTCTCCCAGAATCTGCAGCTTTTTGGCACTGGCGTGCCCCAATCCTTGGGGTGCTTTGGCTTGCGCCTCTGCCTCCATCATGTGCTCTCATCCTGTGGCTTTCTCTGACTTCAGGCTTCTCTGATTGTGTCTGAATTCCCACTCTTTATAAGGCCATCAGACATTCTGATTAAGGCCCACCCTGATGCAGAGGGCCACAGCTAAAGAGGATCTTTGAAGAGCCTAGTAACAAATGAGCCTACAAGTTAACTGAAAGTATATCTTCAAAGGGTTCTATTTACAAATGGGTTCACATCCATGGGAATGCAGATTAAGATTCAGAACTTGTCTTTCACTTGGGTACATGATTCTATCTACCCAGAGTGAGTTTCCTTTGTTCTGACACTTTTGTCAGTTTTTTGCTGTTGCTTTTATTCAGGAACAAATTTACAGAGGTCCTTACTTTATTATCTTCACACATCATCCCAGAAATATTTCCTTAAAATCTTTGCCTTTTCCCCAAAGCAATTAGAGACAACTTGTCAGTCATTTTTTCCTAAGTTGCTCCTTAGCAGTCCATTTATTCTTGGCATCTCTCTATAATAATATGCCCAAATAATGTGTCTGTTTTAGCTAGTCAAATGTGAATATTTCTATATATGAATTACTGTGGTTTATACTTTTATGCTAAATTTTTATGAATAAGTTAACATGTCATTTGCACAGTTCTGTAGCTTCTGGCATACAGAAGCTCATTGTTTTAATATTTTCATGATGGATTAATTAATCCTCTATAATCTTCTTCTTCAGTAATTATAAAATGTATACATTGTAAAATGGTATTTTTGTGAGAGTAATAAAGTATATTTCAGGATGGAGGGATTTTGTTTAAAAAATGTAAAAATTATAAATACATTTTGAAATAAAGGGATTTGGTACATTTAGCAAAGGCCTAATTGCCTAAATGGCCTCGAGAATTGATTTAAATGATCAAAACATAATTTTACATTCAGCTGAATGTTACTACTTAATTTAAAAGCAAGACCACTGCCATCCCCTTCCATGCTTTTCAATAAACAGTTTGCATTGCAATCTGCATTTCAGAATGTTCACTTTTAAAATGAACTTGATCAAAGTCTTAGCAGAGAGGACAGATGGATAGGTCCCATATGCAAAGAGGAAATGAAAAATTGCATCTAAAAAAGTGTACTTGGATTTACACTGGCATAATTTCAAGTCTAGGCAATTAAATTTATAGGAACACATATTGACCTTGATTTATTATCAAGTCCTGACTTATTTGATTCAAAAAATTTTGACCTTAAAAAGTAACATTTTTATCAAGATATAACCAACATAAAATAAGCTGTACATATTTAAAGGGTACAATTTAGTATGTTTTTACATGTGCATGCACTGTAAAACCAACTCTAAAATCGGTATAGTGAAAATATCCATGACTCCCCAAAGTTTCCTCATGTCCCTTTCTATTCCCTACCTCTTGCCACATTTTTCATTCCCCAACCTCTGATTTGCTTTCTGTAATTATACATTAATTGCTTTTCCTAAAATTGTATGTAAAGAGAAGCATATAGTATGTACTCAATGTTTTCTTTCTTCTGTCACTCAACCTTATTTTTAGATTCATCTATGATGTAGCGTGTATTGCCAACTACTTTTTCCTTTCTGAAGATATTCCACTATCTTTATTAAAATAGTAATTAAATATTAGATTATTGGAACATGACTGGAACAAACTAGAGTTCAGAACAGTACCAAATGTAAAATAGAACTGATGATAAAATTATTTCATGTTGGAGGATAAAATATTAGAGTTTAGAATATTTGAAGTTGTATTTACCCTCAAAAATTCTGCTTAAATTAAACCCTATATATCTCAATTGTTTAAATATAAAACTATAAATATTTAATTACTACAAAGATACAATATGTTTTTGCTTTTTAATAATCTTAGAACTCTGACCCATTAAAAAAAAGGATTCTTAATTTAGGTTACATAAAAATACAAAGACTAAATTTCCTTCTATAGAGTATTTACAAATAAATAAGAAAACAACCAAAAATCCATTAGGAAGATTGTCAAAATTTAAAGACACAGACATATAACAGGATATACTAATAACATTTAAAGATGGCCAGCACCACATATAATATTATAAATTCATCATAGAAATGTCAAGTACATATTTTTCAGCTATCTGGAAAAAGTGCAAAAGTCAAGGGACTTCCAATAAATTATGTGGTATGAGCTGATCCCAATATGTACAAATGAAAATGAAAATGTCGTGAGAACAACATAGTTAAATAGAAATCCAAACCCAACAACAAAAACAAAAATGGAAATTCAGGAATTAAATAGATGACGCATTAGCCTAACCATCACAAATAGAGAACTTAGAAATATGTGGGAGATGAAATGAAAAGTCTTCCAAGAGTAGAATTTAAGCACTGGTGCCTGAGGATAAAATCTCCAAAAAGAGAGGGTGAATGGGCTGCAATCTCTTCCCAGACACAATTACTTTTACCAGACTTTTTTGTATCTTCTTGAGGATTTTTACTCCTACACAAGTCTACATGTTTCTATCATACCAAGCTGTTTAGTAAAATTAGTACCATACTCTTATTCTCTGTTCTTCATCTTGCTATTATCTCTCAATAAGCTTTCTTGGATAATCTTTATTACCTGTACAAATAGAGCTAGCTCACCCTTTTAATGGCTCCACAGTATTCCACAGGTGGATTTGCAAAGTTACTGCATCTTCCAATTGAGAGCTATTTCGTATCCTTTGTTGGTGTGGATTTGTTTGTTTCTACTCCAACTGCTCAGGGCTTAGTGTGTTCCTTTATTCTGAAGCATCAGAAAATACACCCATTATCTCTTCATATATTACAGACATTTGATTCAATTTTCTGTTGAATTTTTTTGGAGCTTCTCATTATAATGTTCATGTCTTATATTATATTTTATATTTCTTATCCTTTTCTGTGTGTGCTGCATTCTGATATTTTCAGATATAATACCTCCAATCATGTATTCTTTCTTCAGCTTTATCTAATCTAGTATACAATTGGTTAATTAAATTTTAATTTAAAAAAAATTTTTTTCTTTTTCTAACTTCTCTAATTCTTCTGCAAATCCAAAAAAAAAAACAGTGTCACATTCTTTGAAAGATGTGGTTGGTTGGTGGATGGGTGTGAGGGTGGTGCAGTGACATGATTAGGTTCGGCGGGGATGGCCTGTGATGGGGAGTGGGGTGGGGTTTGGGTTGGACTATCCATGGAACTGGAGGGAGGGTTGGAGGAAGGAGCAGGTGAACTCTGGGAATTTGCAGATCTGTGGTTAAAACTACAATGTTGGGAATGTTATTTTGACAAATATGGCAGAGGAGGGTTACTGGTGTAGGGTGTGGGGGGATATATGAGATAGGGCACACCTGGGGCATGCTTCTGTGGAATATGTAAGTGTTCATCTTGTCATAGTGTGTTATCTCAGTGTGTGGAGACCCACACAATAAACAAGAAAATATTAAACTCTCATCCTGGGGACTATGTTCTCAATTATTGTGACAAGAATCCCTCCTACAGTTTCTGTCTCTTTATTTTTAAAAAATTAAAACATAAAATATTTTTGGATTGTTATTTTATGTCTAGATCAAGTTTTCCCTCATCATGGTTTATTTCATTCTATGGTTTATAATTTTGTGCTGAAATCTCTTCTTCAGTGTGAGTGGTTTTACTGAATATTCATGCATTCTGAACTGAGGGGTGCCCTTGGAGAGATAAGGTATAGCATTGGTATCTGCTGGATAGCAACAGCTTTCTCCATTCCAGGCAAGTTTTTGTTTTATTCCATTTTACAAGTTTGGGGTACCTGTATCACCTGGTTGCCACAAATTCAAAACCCAATCATATGCGAAGCAGAAGCTTTCTCTTTCAATGTTACTCGAATGCCTACTTCTTGTCTTTCTTGGTACCTATATATCATGGATATAGGTGGCTTGCTTTTAACCATATATCTCTTTATAACACTATATTTAAAAATATGCTTGGATTATTTAATCAAAAGAATATGTATAAACACACACACACCAGCGTATTTATATCTAATCCAAGCTTCAGAAAACTCTAATCAAAAACCAAGATGGGAAGAAATTTGAGATGGAAGCAATACAATATGATTTAGTCTAATGCAAGTACCCTGTTTGAATCCTAATTCTGGATGACAAATGAGATTATATATGTCTTAATTTCCTTTCCTTTAATTGGCTCAAATTTTAGGCAGAGATTGTGCCTTAGTCTTCTTTAGCATTATCATAATCTGCAGCTGAGTTCTCCTATATACATGTATATAAGTCATGAACATTAAACTCATCCTATTGACTGAAATTCTTCATTTATATGATGGAAAGCAGTGTGGTAAAAAACCTACTAACTCTCAGCTTTCAGGTTTTTAAAAGCCAGGATGAATTTTTTATGACATTCAAAACTGAGATAAAATCCCAGTATATTTAATGTTATTAAAAATGTGAAGGATATTTAAAAACAAAATCATGAATGCTAATGTAAGACTAAATTTATTAAAAATGAATATATTGAACATGGCAATATCAAATATTAAAAAAGTAAACAGTTTTTATAATTATTCATTCTGAAAGCAATAAATTTTTCAGATTCTTATTTATCTTACTAGTATTGTTCTTATTTATCTTACTAGTATTGTTGGATAAATGTAGAGATGACAAGAAAGCTACAAGTCACTAAAGTTAATATTTAGGAAGTGTTTTAATGCATTTGTTATCATAACTAAAGATTGGTGGTTGGTTTACCAGGACCGTGAGGCATTTATGGAAATACTCAGTATTAATATTTCAAATATTGATGTTAGAAAGGGCAAGGAATTGTGATGATATACATATTAGAGTCATCCTCACATCAAAGAAACATTTACTCATTTGTATTTTTATCAATAATTCCTAAAACCAGTTGTTCCTTATTTTCATATATCTGACTATAAAACATCCTATGTCTCCATATGGGCATTTACAATTTTGTCCCATGGCTGATGCTTCCTTCTACTTGAATAATTACTCATCAATGAAAATTTCCCTCTCCTGAGGCCCCCTAAAATCATAAAAACATATTTCTCAAAATTTTGTCTTTATACTACCAGCATCAGAATCACCTGGGATGTTTATTATGTAGGGACTTTCCCAGATATCATTCCAGTCCTAATGAATAAGAAGCCTTGGGGCTAGAGGCCTGATATAAGCATTGTAAAAAATTGCCTCAATTGAAACTACAGCTCACTGCATAACTTAGCTAGATGCATACATTCCACTAATCTCTGTATCTACCCATAATATTAGCATGGTTTAGGAAAGTGACGGGCTTATGGCAGGAGGCTGGGGATACCCACATACAAAAAGGCACAGAGCACAGCTCTGTAGCTGCAATGAGCTCTCCATCATTTACTGTTATTCCACCTACATGTGTATTTGCAGGCTAATCTTAGCAGCAACTTTTATGATATATTTAGGTAACATTAATTATAATAATACTAAATACTTTATATTTTTTATTTAATCTGCAAAAAACCCCATATGAGAGTTGCATATGTTAGCAAATTTTACATGTAACAGAATTAAGTTTTAGATAAGAAAAGTATCATAATTTTTAAAGTGAAAATC
>PVKH010034600.1:0-11842 GCA_004027955.1 Chaetophractus vellerosus | reverse complement strand
CTGTGAGGGTAACTCTGAGGCCACAGCAGTACACAGGCACTACCACATTATGGGACTGTCTGGCCTGTGGACTAGGAACAAGGGGAGTGTTTGATATAAGTAAAGTGGATAAGAAAATGCAGGCGTAGTGCCTACAATTAAGAGTGCAGTGAGTAACGAAGCTGTGGGTCAAATGTAACCCATGGAAACCAGCACGTCCTCTCATATAAGAGTTAGGGCAGAGGATGCAAAGGCCAAAATATTAAATGCCAAGTATCCCATATTGGAAAGTGAGATACTGGATGGTCTTGCAAAGGAACTGGATCAAAACTGCTTCTGCCAGCATTAGCCCATTAGTCAACTAAGAAATATAAAAAAAGTTGAGGTGGAACAAGGAGGGAAGAATTTTTGAGTGAGTTTTCATTGTGGTAGGCATTTTCTCCTTTCTCATGAGAGGGATAAAGATTGCTTTCTACTTGCCTCAAGCCAAGTGCAAGAGGCTTCAGATAGTTTTTCCCCAACAAGGTCAGATTGATAGTAAACAATGCAGATACAGTGAGAGCCCTTGAACACATAAAAGAAAAAAGACTTTCTAAGAAAACCCTCCAGTCCAAAGATCCCTGCTTGATAGGTGGGATCCAACTTAACACTGCAGGTAACCTATCATTAAAATTCTCTCTGGCTATAAATCCAGAAAGATCTGAAAGAAGTCACATATGTGATAGGTTCTTCATGCATGCTTAAAGGTCATAGAAGGACAGGATAAAGTGATATCTGCTGCTCTGGCATTTCAGAAACCTCAGAGGTCAAGAGAGAATCCTCTGGTGTCAAAACCACACATAGGTTGATCACTTCCTACTGCCGTGATCTGTGGAAATCCTCATGCCATTCTTCCAAATGGCAAGTTGAAGCAGAAACATGGGGTCAAATTTCCCTGATTTAACACCTTTGGAGACTTCGACAAATCTTTATTCTGGGTTCTAGGTGACAGTCTGGGGAATGTAGGTGAGGGCTCCTCCAACAACCAACATCAATTCCATTATCAGAGTTGGTTAAAGACAGTTTTTGATAGTTTTAGGAATTCTGAGAACTCATCAGATTGATGGGGAAAAAAAATAAAATGTATGTTTAAAAAAGAAAAAAAAGACTGCTGGAGAAAACTCATTAGTCACTGATTTTACTTGTTTAGTTAGGGGACTTTATTTCATTGTTGAATTGCTTAAGGATAATTTAAAACTCTTAAAGCAAGTTCTTTAAACTTATTAACAATATTTCTTTTAAGATTGTGAATTTAATATTTGATTACTTTCTAAACCTGTCAGTGTTAAGTCAAATTTTCAAAATGTTAGCAAAGGTTGATTAAAGTTCATTATAGTTTCCAAATGTTGTCATTTTCTTATAGTTTTAAGAAAAATATTAAGTAGGAAACTACATTTTAGGAATATATATTATTTCCAACCTGTTCTTTGATAATTATATCAAAATAAATATTAATAGAATATAAACATTTACTTATAATGCAATCCTTATAATGTTATGCCATGGAAGGCAGGGGGAGTAGAAACTATGTTGGTTCATGATTTAGCAGTTGTATTGTCCAATTTAGGCAACAATCTAAAAAGTCAAAGAGTAAAAGAGGGCCAGAGGTACCAGAACATGGCCTTTAAAGGGCCCAATATCAGTGGAATTGAAGTGCAATGGTTCTGCCCATAAGATGGCCGCTTAGAAGAGATGTAGAAACAAACAGGGAGCTCGAGTTCCTTAGGAAGCATTTGAGCATGCAAACAATGCAAAGTTGAGTAAAATGGTGGATGGTAAGATCTCTTGGTAATAGGCAGCCTCTATCTACAGAAGTCTGAAAGAAACAGAAAAGAGAGAGACCTGGGATTCTACTTCCCATGAAAAGATTCTATCATACAAGTCATTATAATCATTAAGAAACCTTATATCAGATGTAAACTGTAATAGCAGGTCTGACCAAGACTACAACTAGACCAAAGTAATTAATTTCAAACACCAAAATAGCCCAGAACAAATAAGAAGTGGGTTTTCTCATGCTGGGGTGCCTGACAAACTTTTAAGTCAAAAGATATCTTAGAAGATAATATTTTTTTAAGGTAATGACTTCAAGACCAAATAACTCAATAACTAACTAGAATACAATTAAGAATGGTATCTCATAGATTTTTTAAAAAACATTTTTAGTTACTAAATTAGGATTTCTAAGTAGCTGGTGTTATTTATATTACAAGTGTGGAAATAACAGTTCTTTGAAATCAACTAATGAGCAAGTATATTGTTTATTCTTCACAAGGTTCAGCATTAGCCACACTTCTCTGAAAAATTCTAAGATTAGTTTGCTAGTTTTAGCCAGAAATTAGCCACCTCGATCAACTATGTCTTTATTGACATTAACCTTAAATTTGCCAACGTGTTGTAATAACCAAAAAAGATAACATCCCTCTCATTTCCTCATGGTAATAAAAAAAAAAATCACTTCATGCACTAGTGGAGGACTACTTTAGACTTTCATAGTCTGAGCATAAGCAACCAAATGTGTCTGTGGGAAGGGAAGGCTGAGGACAGGCTTACTCATTCAGGACTTTGTGAGAAATCATTTGTTATCATGTCACATGCAACAAAGTGCTGAGAACATTCTTTTGTCACCCTCACAGCATCCAGAGAACTATTCAGCTATATCAAGACAAGACCCTGATGTTTTATAGTTTAAAGACCTTAAAGTCCTCATAAACTCTAAAAACCATCTCTGCACAAGAAGCAGAATATCTCTCTACACTAATGTGCTACATATTATAGACTTTTCCAATATGTTCCAAATGTGGTACTGGGTTATTTCCAGAGGAGTGAAAATTTCCTAGTATAGCAGATTCAAGTACAAATCTTTTTTTTTTTTTAACTTTCTTTTTTCTCTTTTTAAATTAAAAAAAAAATTATTAGAGAAGTTTTCAGTTTACAGAAAAATCATACACAAAATATAAAGCTCCCTTATACCTTCCTCACACACCCCCATTATTAACACTTTGCATTAATGTGGTACTTTTGTTACAATTGATGAAACATCATTGCTAGAATTGTACTATTAACAGTACCGCAAGTTTATACCAGGGTTCATTGTGTTGTATAGTCCTGGGTTTTTTTGTTGTTGTTCTAGTAACATATGTATGACCTAAAATTCTCCCTTTTAACCACATTCAAATATTTAATTCAGTAGTGTTAATTACAGTTGCAATATTGTGCTACTATCATCATCATCCAATACCAAAACCTTTCCATCACCTCAAACAGAAACTCTGTATCAATGAAGCACTAAGTTCCCATTCCTGAAACCCACCCTGGCCACTGGTAACCTCTATTTAGTTTCTGAATCTATGAATTTGCTTATTCTAATTATTTCACATCAGTGAGATCATACAATATTTGTTCTTTTGTGTCTGGCTTATTTCACCAAACCATGTTTCCAAGGTTCATCCATGTTGTCACCTGTATCAGAACTTCATTCCTTTTTACAGCTGAATAACATTCCATTGTGTATACATATATATACATATATACATATATACACATATACATTATGCTTACCTATTCAACTGTTGATGGACACTTGGGTCACTTCCATCTCTTGACCATTGTGAATTAATTCTACTATGAATACTGGTGTGCAAATATCTGAGTCCCTGTTTTCAATTCCTTTGGGTATATATCTGGAAGTGGGATCGCTGGGTTTTTTAGTTTGCTAAAGGGCTGCCAATACAAAGTACCAGAAATGTGTTGGCTTTAATAAAGAAGATTTATTTGGGGTAAAAGCTTACAGTTGCAAGGCCATGAAATGTCCAAATTAAGGCATTAGCAGAGATGCTTTCTCATCAAAGTCAGCTATCGATGATCCTGTTGTACAGCCATGTGGCAAAGTAAAATGGCCCCTGGTCTCTGTCACAGTCTCATTTTCCCCTTCAGAATCTACAGTCTCCTAGAGCTCAGTTGAGGATAAACAGGCATAGGGCTTGTCTCTTTCCAGGCCTCCACTATCAGTCTCGCTGCTCTGCTTTCTTCCCAAGTTCAGCTATATGCTCATTTCTCCCTGGGCCACAGCTCTTTGAGCCTCTTGGGAGCTTCTCTCCTTGCAACTCAGCTGCAGGCAAAACTGGAGTCCTTTCTCTCACATTGCAGCATCGAATATGGTTGACCCCTTTTTCTGTGTCTAGTTTTTATCAGATCCAACTAGAGGGCAGAGACTCACCTGAGTCATGCCTCACTGACACAGTATAATTGAAATGGTCTCACACCCACAGGAATGGATTAGTTTACAATCGTTCTGTTTTGGGGATTCATAAAATAATTTCAAACTGCCATACAGGGTCAAATGGTAATTCTATGCTTAACTTTCTGAGAAATTGCCAAACTGTCTTCCATAGTGGCTGTACCATTTTACATTCCCAATAAGAATGAAAGAATGTTTCTATTTCTCCACATGCTCTGCAACATTTGTTATTCCCCAGTTTTTTAACAGTAGCATTTTAGTGGGTGTAAAATGATATCTCATTGTGGTTTTGATTTGCATTACCCTGATGGCTATTAATGTTGAGTGTCTTTCACAAGCTTATTGGCCATTTGTATATCTTCTTTGGAGAAATGTCTACTCAAGTCTTTTGCCCACTTTTAATTGGATTGTTTGTCTTTTGTGGTTGAGTTATAAGAGTTCTTTATATATTCTGGATATTAAACTCTTATCAGATATGAGTTTTCCAAATATTTTCTCCCATTCTGTACATTGAAATCTTACTTTGGGGATGAAGTCCCTTAATACACAGGAACAAGCTCATTATTTGTTTCAATAAGCTATATTTCTATAGCTATAGGTACAATTTTAGGGTATTTTCAGTTCTAAATTTGATAATCCAAAACCTAAGTTTTCCTAGAATTCTAAAATAGCATATAAAAAAGGAAACAAACAGATTAAAGGGAGGTCAGGACAGTGACTAAAAATTTACCTTCAGGAAACACTTCCAGGCAATACTCAAAGCCTATTAGAGGGATAAGTAATGGTTACTATTTCAGGTACAACATTCTTTAGAAAGTTATGACAATGACTTTATATGAAAATTGTTTCTATTTTTCTTTTATTTTTATATTTATCTTAAGTACTATTAAAATGGAACTCTTTTCTTCCTTGTTGGATATTCGATACTAGATATTTAAACACGTTAACAGAAAATAAATAAAAACCAATACCCTCATGCTCAGATCAACCTCAACATGAGAAGGCTGCTACTCATGAAAGAGTGGACAACTAACTGCTACCCAGATCACCACTGGGCTCATACTGGTAGGCAGTGGAGACCACCTGGTCAGACTCTCATTTCAGCAAAGAAGCTAATTCTACAGTACCAATAGGAAAAATTTCAAGCCCCCAAAACTGTGTTTACTTATGTTCCTCCATTCACCTCTTTAAATAGCACCACCATCCATTTACCTTCTTACCAAAATCAGAAACTTAAGAGTCATCCTTGCTTCTTTTCTTTCATCCCACAGTCAATCAGCCCAAAGTCTTGTCAGCTCTTGCATATATTCATTTCTCTCCAACCGATAGCTACAGATTTACTTAAGTCCACATAATTTCTGACCCAAGTTATTTTATCAGCTTCTTAATTGGTTTATTTGTCTCCAGTCCTATGCCCTACAAATCCAAGTTCTCAAACACAGCCAGAGTAAACTTCCTTAAACCTTTCAAAAGGCCCTGCATCACCCTCAGAATCAAATACAAATTCCTTATCATAGTTAGAAGACCCTTCATAATCTGACTTTGTTTACATCTCTTACCAGTTCTATTTCTCATACACTAGCGATGCCAAATTATGTGCATTTACTGGATTGGCCCAGACTATCTACCACATGGCCCCGTACTCCTTTTCCTACTCCTCCTCATTCCTCAAGCTTAATTCAAGTGTCATCCTCCAAGAAACGTTCTTAGATCTCCCAGGTTCACTAGGTGACCCATGCTTACAGTTATCATAATATATTATAATGTATATTTCTTTCTCTCCCTCTCTCCATCCCTAACTGTAAGATCATTAAGAATACAAACAGCTTCATTCATATTTATTTCATAGCACCTGCCACAGCATATGGAGCAAAGTAGACACTCTTTAGATGTCTGCTAAATAAAGGATTACATAAATAAAAGTAGGGATAGGAGAAAAGTCAAGTCTATCCTTTCTCTTTAAAAAAGGCCACCAAAATGTTTAAGAACTATGAACTAAGCACTGCCCAAAGAACAAATAATAGCTAAGAGTTTGTCAGAAATTTCAGGATGATCCAGTGAATTCAGGAAATTTTGACAATCTAGAGGCTACAGTTTTGCTGGCCTTTAGATTTGATTGAATCTTGTTTGCTTCCTCACCATACTAAATAAGCACCTGTCTATGCAGTAAGAGTTTCCATCAGCACCCCATTGGTTCAATGGCAGCAGATTACAACTTTTATTCAAAGAAAAGGATTTTAATCAAAATTTTGTTTCCTTACATGATTTAATCATTGCATGCTGATTAAATAAATGACAGTAATTATAAAGAATGTTTTCCATCCATTCTGAGCACTCCTAAGAAGCTCACAACTGCTTGTATCTCTGATTTGAGATAATGTACTCAACGCCCTAAATTAAATGCAAATATTCTCAACTGAAAAATAATTTTTAAAACTTATCTTTTTAAATTATATTTGAGAATAAGTGTCTTAATTGTTTGCATTGCATCCTGTGAGTGATAAAAAGGGAGTCCTTAAAAAATTCCAAATCAATATTTTATTGTACATCCACAGCTTGGAGTAACTATGTAATTATGCCCCCAATTTTTAAATTCAGAAATCCTTGAATATAAAAACCTGAATATGGTTTTGTATTAGTCAGCCAAAGGGGTGCTGATGCAAAATACCAGAACTCTGTTGGCTTTTATAAAGGGTATTTATTTGTGGTAGAAGCCTACAGTTACTAGGCCATAAAGTGCAAGTTACTTCCCTCATCAAATTCTGTTGCCACGTGTTAGAGCAAGATGGCTGCCAACGTCTGCAAGGGTTCAGGCCTCCTCTTCATCTTAAGGCTCCATGGTTCAAGCTTCTTCCAATATCAGCTGTAGGCCAGGATAAATCTCGTCTCTCTCACAGGTTCATTTCTCTCTGGGCTCAGCTGCTCTGCGCTCTCCAAAAGGCCAGCTGTAAACTATCAGGTGAATGGCTCGTCTCTCTTCCTGGGGCCTCTCCCGTGTCTAATGGAGCTTTCTCTCTTTCCTCACTTATCTGCTTCTCCATGTATTTACTTCCCAGGGCTCCAGCATTAAAACTCCAACAAAATCTTTTGCCATGTAATTTTCTCTGTGAGTCCCCATCCATCAAGGGGGTCAGGGACTCACCGTCCTACTGAGGTGGCCCAATCAAAGCCTTAATCATAATTTAATCAAGTAAAAGTGAAACCTTTGAATCCAATACCATATAATACACCCAGAGGAACAGACCAGTTCACAAACATAATCCAATATCTATTTTTGGAATTCATAAACAACATCAAACTGCTACAGGTTTCAATACAAGAATCCACTTAATAGCTTTACCCTTAAATGTCCAAAAATGAGGAAAAAAATACCATGAATTATGATAGAAATCCTCAAGCCAAAAATACATACATTAAAAGAAAAAAATGTTAAATCCCAAAGAATTTTAAAACCCAATGCATAAGCAATCTATTTCATTCCCAGCACTTAAAGAACATAACAGTTTCCATCAGGTGGGATCCTTTATAATGTCAGCAAGATGAAACAACACTAAGAGATATCCTGCTAGGGATGTAAGAAAACACCTCCCAATTTATAGTGCTGACTGCATAATTAGCCTTGATTTTAGGCCTTCATCTCCACTAACAATTCCTAATAAATAAGAGAAACGTCTCAAATCCTTTCCTATATGACATATTGGAATAGTAAAAAAAAAAAAATGATAATAGAGCCTCAATAATTTTATTGAGGTTGAAATGACACCATGACAAGTTAAATAAAAATTTTAGTTCACACCATCAAGATGCCATGAAACTCAAGATAACACAAGTATAATTTCAGCATAATATTATAGTGGATTGTACTGACAGAATCATCAGTCACCTTCTGCTCCAAATCACTGAAATGCTGAGGCACAAGGAAATAACAAAAGAACTTGGGGTTACATAGCCAAATTTGAAACAAAGAAAGATAAATCTGCAAGTCCCATAAATGAAGAAGGAAATGAGGAAGTCTGGATGGTAGCAGGGACTGGATTTTTAAAAATTACAAATAACACTAAGTATTCTCTGATCACAAGACAAAACAACCAAAACATAGCCAAATAATCAATAATAATTTAAAAGATAAAATGCTCTACCTGGAAATTAAAAAACAAGCTGTTGAACAACTATTATTTATTGCATCAGGGCTAAAGCACTTCTCGAAAGAAAATCCACAGCATCAATTACTAATATAATTTTTTCTTAAATTTTAAAAAGAAAATGACAAACATTGAACTCAAAAAGCTAGACAAAGATGAATTAAAACAAAAGCAGAAGGAAGAAATTATAAAAAATAAAAACAGAAAAGAGAATCAGGAAGTAAAAAAAAAAACAGTTCTTTGAAAAACTCAACAAACTGACAAATTACTAGCTAATCTAATGAAAAAAGGTGGGTGCAGAGAGTAGAGAGTCCAAAAACACAAAATAGGAAATGCAAGGGAGAAATAATCATCAAATGATATAAAACAAAGAAAAATAAAAGGGAGAAGAAGTCTACTTTGCATGCAAATAAATTTAAAACACATATTAAATGAAACTCCATTTGGCAAAACCAACCTTAATAAAGGTAGAATGCTACTGAGGCAATGACTAGAAAAGAGAGAAAATCAATCCTTCAGGTACAGACCATAATTCATGGAGACCCTTAAAGTAAGTTGAGGCATGCTACATTAAAAGAAAAGAAACAGAACACCTGAAGTCACATTTGAAAAAGCAACTGAATATTTTTAATAACAGTAGCAGGATACAAATAAAATCCATTTAAAGCGACATGTAATCTAATTTTTAATTTAAGTGTAATTTCTTTAATGAAAAATTAAAAAGACATTTTCAATATAAAAATGCTAAATATTAAATATTCATTCTATCTATTGACAAAATGTATTTTTAAAAGCAATAAATGGCAAATAAATGGAAACTCAAAGTGCCAAGCAATAATACACCAAAGTTGCTTTCTGGAATACTTTGACTTTACTGGAACAACTGCTCAACATTTGGTTGCCACACAATCTGTTATTTTTTATTGAATATGACTAGGATGAGTCTGTCACATCCATAAAAACATTAACTGAAATTAATATGCAAATTATGGTGCCTGTGTGGGATGCCATTTCATTAATTTCAATTCACCAACATAATTGTGTTCTCTAAATTTATGAGTTTTGCAAATGCCAACCCACAGAGAATGCAATATTTAGTGAATATTATTTTACTGTCATAAAATCCAGCAATAGGTTAGTCCACAGAAAAATAATCAAAGGTTTTAGCCACAAAAAATTTGATTACATTTTTGGATGCATATTTTTTTAGCTAATTGTAACAGATTTGGAAAACAAATATTTATGTTTTGCTTTTAAAATAACACCTGCTAATGGTAGAAAGTTTGGAAGATTCTAACATGTACATTAAAAAGAAATTTAAAAATCTGTAATCTTTGAATTATAAGTAATAATTGTTACTGTTTAGGAATATTTTCTTTCAATACTCTTATATGTAGAGAGAGATATTTTTTAAAAAAATACAAATCTGTGAGCACACAAATACAATTTTCTCTTTCACCTCTTTCACCTAACATTGTATCTTAGGTATTTTCCCATATCAGTAAATAAATTAGAAAATATAATTTTAAATAAATGTACAATGTCATAATTATTTAGAGCTACCAGAATGTTTTTAATAATTCCATTATTTTTGAGTGTTTGGGTTTTAAATTTTAATTTTGGTATTACAAATACTTCTGTAATAAACCCTTTTCTGTAATAAACCCATGTCAAAATATGTAAATATCAATATGATTATCTAATTATCTCAAAAAAGATTAGAATATTTTACATTCCCATATACAAGTGCTCCTATTTCTTCGAACCCTTGCCCATACTAGATGTTTTTTTATCACCGTCAATTAATAGATCAAAATGATATCTCATAGCTGATTCATTTGCATTTCTTTATTAGAGAGGTTGAACCCACTGTGCAATTCTGCTCCAGTAATAATCTGCTGGAATTGTAATTTAAATTATAATGCAGTTTTGCCTATAACTGAATTGTGAGCAATAGTGCTATTTATAATTTATTGTTTCTTGAAGTCTCATACAGTAAAACGCTGTGCTTAAATTATGCACACTATGTTTTTTAAAAGTTACATTTCATAAAATCTCCTAAACCAAACCAGAGGAAATTTTTTTCTGTCATTATTACTTTCAAGTCTATAGTGATATAAAGAAAGTTATATTTAATAGTATTTATATATTTTAGATATTTGAAGGCAATTATTTCATCAAAATACCTATACCTATACTTAGTATACCTATACTAAGAATATGTAAGAGTGAGACTACAAAAAAGAATGCTTAACAAGTAATCGATAAATTTAATGAAATTTGTTTTCTTTATTTTCTCAAAACTACAGAAAAAGATTTTAAATGAAGACCAAAGATGAAAATTTAAATATCTCTTCATGACAGACATCATAGTTATAATTATTTCAAAATTGTGGATGTTTTATCTCCCTCCATAAATGAAAATTCCAAGATGGCTCAATTCCTAGTTGTCCCTTAAACTGCAATTCATAAATTCTCATCAGCCACCAATACTATATTCACCATGAAGATTCCTACTTCTTGAATATGGAATAGCAGAAGTCCATAATAAAATGAAGAGGGATAGAGGAGCTAAGGTGGAGAGGAGCGAAGAAGAGGTGGACGATAGCACTTCCTTCCATGGTGATCCCATTTGGATCGACTCAGAAAGTAAACTAAGGGATTCAACATTATTTGCCATTATACTTTTATGGGAAACACTCTTCTACCTGTTTTCACAAAAAAAGAATATTCACTGAGAGGGAGCTACTTCTCTTTATCATAGTGTCACGGACATCAACAAGATAGCACTGGAGTTAATTCATAAAATGTATGAGAACATAACAACCTTGTGAACTTTGTTCCTAGTACCAAAAAAAAAAAAAAAAAACCTATAAAAGACATTTTAGGGAAAACTGTGGATACTAGATGATATTTTTGTAACAATTAAGGAATTAGGTACTAAGTATATGATATTACAGAATTATTAGTTTTCTTAGCTGTAAAAAGGTAATCATAATTATGTAGGAGAATGTCCTATTCTTTTCTATAGGCATGAAATTTTAGTCATTAAGTCAGGGGTTCCTAACTGTTTTGTTTCACAGACCCCTTTGCCAGTCAAGTGAAAACCCCTTACTAAGTCCACACAAAACTGTGTATTTTTTAATAAATATATCACACCTGGACCAACACGTCCCCACAAGACTATTGTTTTTTGGGTTTTTTTTTTTTCATTTCAACTCAAATTCACGGATTCCTTGTTAAGAACCCCTGCTTCAAGTGCTTGAAACCAAACTGCTGACTGGCACAACAAAATGTAATTAGCACACAAATAATAGTCACAGTTTTGAAATGAGAATTAGAGAATTACTATTTGCTTGTGTGTGGGAAGACTACTGGTATAAATACTTAAATTAGTTAATATTAATATGAATTAATATGGTCTATATAATATTAAACTATA
>PVKH010034599.1:0-11859 GCA_004027955.1 Chaetophractus vellerosus | reverse complement strand
CTCCGCTTTTCACGGGTGACTTTGCCATGCCCGTGGCGGCTTTTTGC
This sequence comes from Chaetophractus vellerosus, assembly GCA_004027955.1. Classification (NCBI taxonomy): domain Eukaryota; kingdom Metazoa; phylum Chordata; class Mammalia; order Cingulata; family Chlamyphoridae; genus Chaetophractus; species Chaetophractus vellerosus. The sequence continues at coordinate 11,812 of PVKH010034599.1, read as the reverse complement.
CTTGCCCACGGCGGCTTGCCTTTCTCAAGGCCGTCTGCCCGCTCGGAGAGGTCCCCGGGAACCCGGCCCGGGGCCTCCCATGTGGTACCCCAGCGCGCTCTTATCCACTGAGCTATCTAGCAGGGCCCTGTTCATATATTATAATATTGTTATCTTACATTCATCTGGTCTTCTTCAGCTCTTTTTTGGTTACTGTTTACACGGAATACCTTTTTCCAACCTTTCACTTTTAACCGGGTTGTGTCCTTATATCTGAGGTGGGTCTCTTTTAGACAACATATAGACGGCTCATATTTTTTTATCCATCCTATCAGTCTATGTCTTTTGATTGGGGAATTCAATCCATTAACACTCAGTGTTATTACTGTAAAGGCATTTATTACTTCATCCATTTTGTCTTTCGGTTTTCTGTTGTCTTATCATTTTACTGTCTGTCTTCTTATCCTTTAGTTTACACTTCCTAATAATCTTCATTTCTAAATGCTTCTCCAAATTTCTCACCCTTGTTTTTTTCTTTCAGGCTGCAGCACCCCCTTTAGTATCTCTTGCAAATCTGGTCTTTTGGTAACATATTCTATCTGTTTTTGTTTGTCTGTGAAGACTTCGAACTCACCCTCATTTTTGAAGGACAGCTTTGCGGGATACAGATTTCTTGGCTGTACCTTAAATAGCTCATACCACTTTCTTCTTTCCTCCATGGTTTCTGATGAGAGGTGGGCACTTAATCTTATCGCTTTTCCCTTGTATGTGATGCTTTGCTTTTCTCTTTCTGCTTTCAGGATCCTCTCTTTATCTCTAATATTTGTCATTCTGAATAGTAGGTGTCTCGGGGTAGGTCTATTCAGATTTATTCTGTTTGGGGTGCGTGGTCCTTCTTGGATAATATTTATGTCCTTCAAAAGGTTATTATTGCCTCAAATATTCTTTCTGCCCTTTTCCATTCTCTTCTCCTTCTGGAACACCAACAATGTAAATGTTTGTATGTTTCATTCAATTCCCTGAGATTAGTCATATTTTCTATAAATTCTTTGAAGTGATTTAGGAGAGTTGTGTGATTATCACTGATTAATTGTCTTAAATCCTGTATCTCTTCGGGATATTTGGCTTGTTCTTTTGGCTGGGCCATCTCTTCCTGTTTCCCAGTATAGTTTGTAATTTTTTGCTGATGTCTAGGCATATGATATTGGTGAATTTACTCTGATGGCCAATTTCTGTCTCTTGCCCATTTTTTCCACAGTTTTTCTTCGATATTTGGTTCAACTTATTCTCAGTCTTTAAAATTGCCCAGGAGAAAAAAAAGTTGCCCAGCTTAAATTTTCAAAATCCGGCCAGGAACTCACTAATGGGGTGCAGATTTTCTCCCAGGGATTGGACACAGACAACGTGAACAGTTTTTTATCCATGAAATTTCCAGATGTGTCAGCAGATGGCACCGGACAGCTCACCTCTCCAGGAGATGTTTCAGGCTCGGCTTTCCTGTGTTCCTGTGTCGAATCTCTAGACTGGAGATTCAAAGCCAGCTCTGCTGGCCGAATTCACTGAAGAAAAGCACCCCAACCTCCCCTCCCTTTCCCCTTGAAACATTTGACAGGAAGGAAGATGTCTGTTCCCCTCAGTTGGCTGCAGCCATCCAGGGGTTTTACCCCAGCTTTATATAGTGGGGGTGGGGTGGGGGAGGGGAGCTCTTCTGGCAGCCACACGGGCTTGATAACTCACGTTTGTCCTTTCGGCTTCTTCCTCTCTCTGTCCTTCACCCTCCTGGGAGTTGTGTAGCACTGTCCTGGTCTGCTGACCCCCAAAGCAGGTTTTTGAGCAGCTGTTGCCTCTTTCTCCCTTGTTTTTGTGAGACCATTCAGCTCTGCCTGTTAGTCCATTGCCATCTTTCCGCAATCCTCCTCATGTATTTTGAGTCACCATAGTTAGGTGCATAAATATTTATGATTGTTATTTCTTCTTAATTGACTCCCCATTTTATTAATATATTGCTCTTATTTGTCTTGTGTTACAACATTTGACTTAAAGTCTATATTGTCTGATATTAGTATAGCGATCCTAGCTCTTTTTAAAAATTTCTATTTGCATGGAATATCTTTTTCCAACCTTTACTTTCAAGCTATTTGTGTCTTTGGGTCTGAGATGAGTCTCTTGTAAACAACATATAGTTGGATTATGCTTTTCTATCCATTTTGCCATTCTGTGCCTTTTGATTGGGGAGTTGAATTCATGAACATTCAGGGTTATTGCTGCAAAGGCAGTACTTACTTCAGCCATTTTGTCCTTTGATTTTATATGTCATATCTTTTTCTTGCCTCTCTTTTCCTTTATTGCAACCTCCTTTTTTGTACGGTTGATCTTATGTGATGTATGTGATTGATCCTTTTCTCATTTCTGTTACTGTATATTTTATATAAATATCAAAGAGAAATTTATAGGTGTAAATTCATATATTAGAAAAAGAAGAAAAGTTCAAGATTGTGAAGTTTTAAGAAGGAAATGATGTTTTGTATTTTAAGCCAGAGACTGTGTTGTGAATGGGTTTAGATGACCAGTCCTGAAGGCAGGGAAACAGGAGGAGGCTACTGTGGGTTGTGGTGAAGGATATATTGAGGGCCAAAAATGGAGACCAATAGAAGGACAGAAGGGAAGTACATTTCATATATGTTGACGGTAAAATAAGTAGGAGTTTGTGATGATTTAAGGAAGGTGTGGTGGTGTGGTAGTGGAAGGAGTCAAGTTTAACTCCAGGTTTTCTAACAGGATAGGTGACAACTTCAGTTTTTGATGTGCTGGGCTAAGGGTAGGTATATGAAATCCAGCTGGGGATGTAAATATTAATTTGAAGCTGGGAAGAGACTTGGTTTAGATGTGGATATTTTGGAATGATCATCTTCAGGCAGGCAGCCAAGGTCTTAACAGTAGATGAAGAAATTCTGAAAGATGCAGAAAGGAACAACTCCAGAGACTCTGACTGAATGAAGATGTAAGTTTCAGTCCTGGTCAGTGCTAAGATGACTGAGGTTTTTGTGGGTGTGGTCATGGTTTAGTGCAAGGGTCAGAGAACTTAATACTTAACAATCTCTGGGTATTGGACACTCCTAGCTTTGGTGTGCTGTTTATGCAGAATTGTAGGTGTAGAATGCATTAAACAGGCTCAATACAGAGAAAAAAGTATGACAGGCAACAAGGAGAGTTGACCCCAGAAGACCTCAGTTGAATCTGAAGAGTAACAATGTTTGGAAGTAGGTATCTGTACTGTAATGGTTATTATAAATGCCTCACTTGCCTGAAGTTCAGTGGTTGGACACCAGGTAGAAACACTTCCTAAGACCATTTCCCTTTCCCCAGGATTTTCCGTAATCACCATGCCTTCCCTTTCATATTTTTAGAGCCATTTAGTTCAAATCAGTTCATCAAAGTTCATCCAGTGGCCAACATGGGAACGAATGCCTGGACATGAAGAAGAAAGAGCCATATAGTCTTCATTTGAAGATCTTGGGCCAGATGACATTTAATGGGAACTTGAGGGAGAAGGTTCTGCTTGAAAAAAAGAATAACTTAGGTCAGGAAAAAAAAAAAAAACTATTTCAGTTATAGGGAGCCCCTTTAAGAAAGATACAGCTGTGAATGTATAGGTTTTGTTTAACAATTTTTATAGTAACAACCTTTCGTTTTAGTACTTTTAAGTACTCAAGTCTTCCACAGCTACTTAACAGTAATTCCTGCGTTAGGTTCATTTTAACTTTAAGGGATTCTCTAAAATGTCAGTCTTCTGGTACATTTGCACTCCCGCATGCTCATCAAAGGAGCAATCAGTCTGTTGGACAGTTACAGTGAGGGGCAAAGCTGCTTGAGATACAAACCATTGATTGTGGGATCCCATGTGCATTACTAAGGATGGGACTGGGCATTTGTAGAGATTCTGACAAATAATTTGAAGTTATATCTTCGAGTGTCAAAAGAAACGAATAAAACAGAAAGGCTATGGTTTGCTGTTTTTTCCAGATCTTTTTAGTAAAAATCTGTCTAAAAAATAGTCCAAGACATCAGGTCTCAAAATGTTTCTTTCTCTTTCCTCTAATCTTGTAAGATACCTTGTTTGGTTTGTCTCTAGCCATTCTTCTTTTAAGATGACGTTATATCCTCTTCCCCAAATTTTTTTCAGTGGCGTCGCAGAGTCCAGAATCATGCAAAATGGAGGAACAGATATTACAGTACTCAATTCAGACTTCTTTGCCCTCTCATTATTTTTCCTTACCTTCTTTCAGAATTGGATTTAAAGGGAAACTGTAGGTTTACTAGGAGGTACGGAAAATAGCTAGGAAGATTCAAAGGACGAGAATCTAAACTCGCCACCGCTGAGCATGGATAAATAAGTCCTCAATGAGCACTGGACTTGTTCCTCAAAGCTCTTAACCATTCAGTGGCCCACTCTAAAAGTCTGAGTGCCAGCTGTATTTCCAGGTGTATTAACTATGCTGAAGCTGCAAAAGCAATCGCATCTCATCTGAAAAATCGCTTCTCTAAAGCTCAATCTCCCATCGCTTGTTCGCAAACGTAGAAGAAAGGGTAAAACCTCACCTACGCTGGGGTAACTGTCAATTGTTCCACCTTCCCATTTCTCTCCTAGCTTTCAGAAACAAAGCTTAAAATGCGTATCAGTGGCTTTATCTATTTCCTACTCCAGGAGCAATACGTAGCATCTAACATAAGATCACATTATGAAACGTAAGGGAAGAAACAGGCCCCGCTGGGATTCGAACCCAGGATCTCCTGTTTACTAGACAGGCGCTTTAACCAGCTAAGCCACGGAGCCAGGTGAGGCACTATCTTTTATTAGATTTTATTTGTACATAATTTCACATTTCTGCAACAATTCTAATAATTGACTTCTTTTGTGATATATATATATATTTTAAGTAGTTACCTAGGTTTCGGTCAAACCAAAAAACAATGTTCTTTTGCAAACATTAGTACAAGGGCCAGGATTTAGATGGCCATCGCCCCCTGGGAAATTGTTCCAATGTCAAAGACGCCACTGGACTCGACTACAAGCTCTGGTGGCCGGGCAGGGACCAAGCTTGGTTCTGACATCCTTTACATCCCTTATGCCTAGCAATGTCTCAGCATAAGCTCTCATTTTATCCGTTCACTCAGCCAGTGAAGCTATCAGGGGAATGTCCTGGATTCTAATCTAAATCCCTCTCTCACGTTCTGTAATATCGCAGGAGCCTGCAGTCCCACGCGGTGGTGTAAGAAAAGAAAATAGGCAGCCCAGCAGAGTACATGGAATAGGCCAGCCGTTTCATTTCCCCAACCTTTCATAGGGTTATGTTGACACTGTTTCTCAGTTTTCACATCTGTAATATGGGAATAAGGATGCCTACTCATAATATTTGTTGAAGCAATAAAATTTGTTGTGGGGTTTCCTGGAGACAGTATGTAAAACACCTGGCATAAAGCAGGTGCAAAAACGGTTAGTTTCCTTCTTGACAAAGCAGGCTGTAATTCGTCTCAAGGGTAAGAAAGACTTTAAAACACTGTCTAGGGATGTCAAATTTTTACTTTGTTCAATAAATCTCAGAGCTATACTTAAAAACGCACAGTGATTGCTGTAATGCTGTGTAGAGATTGAAAAGGCAGTCTTGCTGACCCCTATCCCCCAACCAACTAGGAAAAAATGTGAGAACCAACGCAAAAAAAGTGTTTCAAAATACATTTTATAATGAAAACTTTTGTGCTATAGCACAAAAGTAACACATGCTCAGTTCAGAAAAATTAGAAAATACAAAAAAGCAAGCAGAAGTTTGGAAAAGAAACAGAAACCATGCATAATCCTACCCATCCAGGAGGGGGGAAATCACTGTTCACGCTTTGGTGTAAGTACTTCCAGGCACTTTTGCGTGTGTGTGCTTGTGCGCATGTGCACATCTTTTTTTTTTTTTTTAACAAATCAATTTTATTTTTACGTATGAACAAAACATAAATCCATCCAATGAGTACAATCAATGGTATTCAGTGTAATCACATCTTTGTCCATTCAGCACCCCAATCATTCCCAGAGCACTTTCACTATTCCCATAATAATAAACAAAAACAAACAAAACTCATCACCTCTCAATATCTCTATGCCTCGCCTGCCATACATAGCTGCTATTCTTTTTCCCTCTAGTATATTTGTATATATATTTTGTAATGTGTGCATCTTCAAAATGAGGTTTCTAAACCAAAACTAATAGTTCTGCTTAGTTGGAAATCAGAGAAAAGAAAGTTCTTGGGCAACCCCTGAGGCTACAAGTCTTTTCCTTCCTCTACCTACACTGTTTCTGAGCTCCACAGTTTTAGGCTCTGTTAGGAGCTTGCTGAGGAGGACTGGGCAAGAAAGATAGTTTAGGAGAAGTCCAAGGTTGCTTTTGGTCACTGAGGACAGATTGTTTCCCACATGCCTTTTCTGAGTCAATCTTGAATCTTTCCTTCTTTTTCTAATATTTGCATTTACACTCATGAATTTCCCTTGAAGCACTACCTGTATATTGTAATTCTGCTCTTTCAGTTCAAACTATTTTCCAATTTCCATTGTACTTTTTCTTTGACCTGTTAGTTATTTAGATCTGTGATGCTTAATTTCCCGACAAATTGGGATTTTCCTTTTACCTCTTTGTTATTGACTATCAGTTTAATTATAGTTGGAAAACATATTATTTATGCTTTTAAGCCTTTACAATTTATTGAGACTTGTTTTATGCTCTTATTTTGGTGAATTTTCCATGTGCACTTGAAAATAATGTGTATCGTGCAATAGTTGGTTGTGGTGTTTTATACATGCCAGTTAAGTCAAGTTGATTGGTTAATAACTGCAGGTCAAGGCTTCTATAGCCCTACTTTCACCTCCTATTTCTGACAGCTTCTCTTATCAGTTACTCAGAGAGCTCTCTTCTCTATTAGTATGGAGAAACTGGAATCATCGGTCAAAGTTTAGCACATGTCTGACACAAGGTAGCTTAAAGAAATGCAAGGGTCTGGGAGCACCTGCCAGATACCACCCCAAACCCCCAAACCCTCGGCATGGCAGGCACTCATTTCTCAACTGCAGGAATGTTGGCTGTTTATGGCTCACAGCTGAGTCCCTGTCTGGGCTCTGCTCTCCGTGGAAAGAAATTGTCTTGCTTGAGATTTCCGGCAGCCCTTCGGGACAGCCAAAACCCAGTGGCTGATTGGAGAGGCACACCAAGGTCTGCCCGCATGCCTCAGGTTAGAACGTTTCTGAAGGGCCACTCCAGGGTCGGATGTCCCTGTGAGGCTGGCTGAGGTCTCTGTTGGAACGGAATGCCTTCTCCCTGCTGCCCTCACCCCCTCTCAGGTTTTGATTCCAGAATCATTCCCAAAAAACCCCCTGCGCACAAATCTCTATCTGTGTCTGCTTCCCAGGGAAATGACCTGTGGAAAAAAGCAAATGTCTACTTTGGTCTCTAGAGGTCAAAGTAAACCTAATTGTGGCCGAGGCTTTCAGAGATCATTTACCATATCATGTCATGAAGATGGTGATGATGATGATGATATTCTGCCCTACAAACTTTTAGCATTTTCAGCACAGAACGAAATAAATAAAGACACCTACTAGTTGGTACAAATGATGGACAAAGTTGGTGGAAGGTGCTAAAGACCAGAAAAATAACTTATAGTGTATGATATTAAAAGCAAAGAATTGGAGAACCAAGAAACAAATGGCAAATTTGGCTAGTCGAAGTATATAATTCTCCTATTTCCAGGGGGGAAAAAGCATGCATATCAAGTCCTCAACATTTCATATACTGGTCGTGCTTATCCAAAATAAGGCCATATAAAATACATCCACTCACACATATGCACACCCTATAAATGGAGCGAGAGGGCATAAGGAAGGCTTTTACAATGTATATAGGCCAAATAACTTCTGAAAATATCACTACCGCGGAGTAATAGGAACGGTCGTGGTGGGAGGAGCAGCAGACCGGCCCCTCCCTGGGTTGGCACCCGCCTGCAGGTGCATCCGGCCGCGGCTGGGGGGCGCGCGCCTCGCGGGCGCAGGCCTTTCCCGACTCCTCCTCGGAGCCGCTCCGATCCGCGCCCGGACCACAGCCCTGACTGCGGACGGACTGGCCTCGACCTTCCCCTCAGTTGATTTGGGGTCCTGCTTCTGCCCCAGCTCGCGGAGGGGTCTGAGTTACGAGAGAGGCCTGGGCGCTCAGGCCTGGCGCAGCTGCGCGTCGGCGCCGCGGCCCAGGGAAGAGGAGGGGCTGGCGCTGGGTGCGAATCGCCTCGCCAGGATTGGCGGTTTGAGGAAGACCCGTTTCCCCCCGAGAGGCAGGGCTCGTTTCAGACGACCGCGGAGCATAGGTTTTAAAGGAGGATAGAGAAGGCAGCTGGCCGGTTAGCTCAGTTGGTTAGAGCGTGGTGCTAATAACGCCAAGGTCGCGGGTTCGATCCCCGTACGGGCCAAGCTGAGGGACGCTTTTGTTCCCTTAAACCGAAAGGAGAGCTCCTCTCACCGCGTTATACCCACTTCCTTAGCAGCAGGATGTGGACTTCGCCCAGAGGAGCTGCTTCTGGGCTGCTACAGACGATCACGTTTCCCTGCTGGCCGCCACTGGGTCCTGGAATGCGTCAGCTGGGCCCGGCAGACACATTCCCCCGGGGCCCTGCGTCCTCGTTTTCCTTCCTTCGCATCTGTCTGCCCCACTCCACCCCTCACGCCTGGCGGCAGCGCGGAGCTGACCCCGGAAGAGGCACACCCTCTGGCATTAATTTTTCCCGTGGGAAACATTCTTGGAGGAAAAATAAAACGGATTATTGGATTGCTTCCTCTGAAAACAAAAGTAAAACCACCCACCCTTCATATCACCTCACTCTAGGGCATTCTGCTTTCCCTAGTTCAGACCAAAGAGAAAACAATGTTTTTAAAAATGAGTAAGAAAAGCTCAAAACGTCGACAGTAAGAATGCCTGGCTTATATGTTTTTAGAATGTTTTATGAATTGAACACTTGTTCTGCATTTTAAATGCATAATTTAAAAATATTTTTCTTAGTTTTTTTTTTGGCATAAATAATACATTCACGTGGTTCAAAAAGCAAAAAATTATAAAAAGGTGCAATGAAAAGTTTCCCTCCCATATTTGTCCTCCATCAGCCCAGTTCTCACCACCACTTCCCATAGGTAAACTCTGTCCTTAATTTCTCATATGATATATATATATATATTTATATGGATTCTTTTCTTTTTTTCACACAAAAGATAACTATTTAATCATTGTTTTGCATTTGTATTTTTTCCTTAGTATATTCTGGATGTTTCAAATGAGTTGATCTTGGCAGCCAGGAGTTGCAAACTTACTACCCATTGTACAAAGTGTAGGCTTTTTGCAACCCTGGGTAGGAGGCAGGTGGAGATGACAGCCTCAGTTTTTCCCTACAATGTTAACAAAATGCTTTCTTCTTTAAGACATATACTATTCAAAGAGCTCTGAAGTAGGGTTCCCAAGCTGCTCTACGATCAAAACTATGTTTAATTCCAACAAATGTTTTTTGATCTCTTTCAACCTTCAATATGACAATATATTGTCCTTTATGAAAATATGTGAAGGAAATATTAAGTAGACAAAATATTAAGTAAGGTACAAAGGATGTATGCATAAATACGGTCTCTTCTTAAAATATGCCCACACATTGTCTGCAACTAATTCTCAAATGGTTCAGGAAAAAATTAAGTATATCTGAAGGCAGAAGGAGAGACCAAACAAATGAAGTAAAAATATTAACAATTGGTGAAATTAGGTGAAAAGTAAACATTTTTGTACTTCTGTAAGTTTGCCATTATGTCAAAATAAAACCTTAAAAACGCAAACCCAATGAGCATGTGAATAGACATATCTAGAAAGCTATTCAACAGATATGCTACATAGTGATTCCCTTTAGATGATAGGGTTATGGCCCATGTTTACTTTCTCTTTTTGATTTGCCATACTTTCTTCATGAGCTCCTATATATAATATGTGTATAATGTAGAAAGAAAAAAACCTTCACAAAGAAAGGAGAAAAAAATGAATAGATCAATTTCTAGGACCTTTGCTCCCAGTATACCTCCTTTCCTTATTGGGGAAATAAAGAGAAAGGAAGTAAATTACTAAGAAATTAATGTAAAATTCCTAGAAAGAATCCCCCGCTGCGACTGTGCAGTGCAAATGGGTGATGCTCAGAGTTCCTTATCTGGGAATGGAGTTATCAGACCCACAGTCCCTTTAGAGATGAGGAGAGAAATATCAATTGAAAGCTGGGACAATTAACATCCTAAGGCATAAGTCGGGATGCTGTGGATTTGGGCTTTGAATAGAAGGGTGCCTGAGACGGTAGCCATCCACTGGCAAATGACGAACATGCTTTTAAGAAGCAGTACAGAGAGATAGTTAGAAGGAAATTCTCTAGAGCTACACTGTCAGAATGCTGACTCCAAACTCGATTCTCGATTTTTTATCTGCAAAGTGAGCATGATTATAAAACACACTTCGTAAATTAGTTATGTTTAAATATGTTTAATTCATGCAAAACACATAAGCAGGGCCTGACACATAGTCATTGCTTTGTAAGATTTTAGCTACAACCATCATTTTCTAAATATGAAATATTTTTTTAAAATTGAGAGCTGAATTATTGTGTAACAATGCTGGGATCAGCCCAGAACAGAAGTCCATTTTATCCTTACAATACCATCTTAATTTCCAAGTTGAATATAGTTTCTTTTCCACCTGTCCTAAGAGTCAGCTGATTGTTTCACCTCAAACCTGACTTTCTCATTTTGTCCGTGCAAGCTTCTGTCCATTACCATTTCCTGGGTTCATTTTAGAGCTCTTTCATGCTAAGCTTTTTTCCAGCTCAGTTTCATTATCAAGCTCATATCTATTTAACACTAGCATTAGATTTTCCATTATTTCCTTGTGGAAACTACTTTGCCCAGCGATGCATTTATTTTTTCACTTTAAATTGTTTCTTTAAAAATACTGCTCTTATCCCTTCCAACCACCCATCTTCATGACTCCCAAGAGTTTGCAACTAAGAAGACTCTTTCTCCATCTCTAATCATTTTTCAACGTAGCCTCCAAAATGCCAAGTATACCAAAGTCCTCACTTGCCATCAAGTGTTCTAATTTGTTATTTTTCATTTCAGTAGTTCCTAGAATTTGTATAGGTTCTAAGACAGGGTGTCCTGTTCCTTTAAGGATATAGTCTATTAAATGTTCCTCTAAACATTCATATATATTTTAAAAGAACCACACACAGAAACACACACACAATTCTTGAGCCTAGAACCAAACTCTGTAATACATATAATAACACACGAAAAATGGCATGGTTTTACTATTGCCCATATTATATTTTTTATTTGGAATTTTCCCAAAACCTGTTCATCATTTATAATACAATGTGTAGGCCCACATTTTTTAATTGTTGTGTTTACGATGATTCTAGTATATGAATAAGCATTAGATTGCTTTCTTAGTCTTAGGTCATACTTGAGAATTTACATATTCAAGTGCAGGTTATTTTAGTAAAAGTACTTTCAGTTATCTTCTAACCTTTATTCTCTTCCAATGTTCATTTATTTTCTAAAATTAAGTTGGAGAATTATCTTGATTTTATTAATTTTTCAAATCATATGGTATTATCTATAGCTGTATTATTTAAAGTGAAAGATAATACTTTTTTATATAAAATAAGGTCACTTCAGGATAGCAAAGAGAGAATTGCAAAATATTTGCTTTAAAAGGGGGGTATTGGGGGCTGG
>PVKH010034598.1:0-11842 GCA_004027955.1 Chaetophractus vellerosus | reverse complement strand
CATGGGAGGCCCTGGGTTCGGTTCCCGGGGACCTCTCCTAGCGGGCAGACCGCCTTGAGAGTGGCAGGCCGCCGTGGGCGGGCCGGAGCCGCCGTGGGCAGGGCAAAAGGCTGCCACGGACAGGCAAAAGCCGCCGCGGGCAGGGCAGGTCGCCTGCAAATCGAGCGCAGCCAGCCACCCGCGAACTGGAGCCGGCCGTGATGGAGGCAGAGGCCGCCCACAAGCGGGGAAAGCCGCGCCTGCCCAGTGACCAAGTCTCGGCGCGTCCCCGCAACGGGGGGGAAGGGGAGATATGTAATAAAATAAATAAATCTTTAAAAAAAAAAAAAAAAAAAGAAAATAATGGCTGAACACGTCCCACATTTAACAGAAGGCATGAATATACACCTCCAAGTTGCTCAACAAATTCCAAACAGGGCAAACAAATGAACCCCTGTCATGGAATATTATAATTAATCTGTCAAATGCCAAAGCAAAAGAGAATCCTGAAAGCTGCAAGAGAGAAGGAACATGGCATGTACAAGGGAGCCTCAATAAAACTAAGTGCTGATTGCTCATGAGAAACCGTGGAGGCAAAAATCAGTAGAATGATATATTTAATGTGATGAAAGTAAAAATTGTCAACCATGATTTCTCTATCCAGTCTTTCAAAAATGAGGGAGAGGTTAAAATATTCCCAGAGAAACAAAAACTAAGGGAATTGGTCACCATAAGACTAGTCTTATAAGAGATGCTAATGATTGTTCTACAAATTGAAAGGTGAGGATAATAGACAATGTATTAAAAGCTGTATGAAAAAGATTTCTGGTGAGAGTAATTACATGGGTAAATATAAATGTAAGGACTACTGTATTTTTGGTTTGTAACTACAATTTTTACCTAATACAGGATCTGGAAGGTAAATTCATAAAATGTATTGATAAATCAATGGTTTTGGACTCATATGTATATAGATGTAATTTGTGACAAGAACTACATAAAGGTGGGGGACAGAGGCAATAGGAACATAGTTTATATATACTACTGAATTTAATTTGGTATCAAAGCAAATGATTTTATAACAGATTTAAGATGTTAAATGTAAGCCCCATGGTAATTACAAAGAAAATACCAGAAAATATGCAAGCTCATAAAGCCAGAAATTAGAGTATAGGAGGAGCCAGGGAAATAGGCTATTAATGCATAATGTCTATAGGGTTTCTGCTTGTGGAGATGGGAAAATTTTAGTAATAAAAGGTGGTGAGGGTACCACAATATTGTGAATGTGATTATTCCTATTGAAAGCTATGCTTGGGAATGGTTGGAATCAGAAAATTTATGTTGTATATATGTTCCCAAATTACTTTTAAAAAGAAAAAAGAAAGAGCAACTAAAGGAGATGACAATTAAAAGTAATACATGATCCTAGATGGGATTTAGCAAGGGAGGAGAAAAGGTGCAAGGGGAATTTAATGGGACATACAAAAATATTGGAATATAGACTGTAAGCCTTATACCAATGTTCAAGTCCTTAAAATAGATCAGTGCACTTAAGGTGGTTACATAAGTGAATATCCTTTTTTGTAGGAATGTACATGGCAGTATTAAGTGCTCAACGGGTGTGGTAGTTAGGGCTAAAGTGTCAGCTTGGCCACGTAATGGTGCCCAGTCGTTTGGTCAAATAAGTACTAAGCTAATTGTACTGCAAGGACAGTTATGGACTTAAGTCATCAGTGAGTTGATTGCTTCTATAGCTGATTACATCTGCAATCAACTGAGGAGATTGCCTTCAGCAATGAGAGACAGCTCATCCAATTAGTTCAAAGCCTTAAAAGGAAAAGTGATTTCAGCATTCATAGAGAGAATTCCCATGTTGACTTCAGACAGCCAGCTTCTCCTGGGAAACTTACCAAGGACTTTCTTCAGAGTTCCTGGCTTGCAGCCTGCCCTACAGAATTTAGACTCATGCACATGAGACAATTTTATAAAATCTCATACTATTTACAGATATCTCCTGTTGCTTCTGTTTCCTTGAGAACCCTGAGTGATATGAGGAGTATGATGTATATAATCTACACTCAAGTGTTCAGAAAATGGATGGATGGATGGATGGATGGATGGATAAATAGATTGACAGTTAGATGGATATTTAGATGGACAGATAAAATTATATGATAAAAGTGGTAAAATATTAATATTGGAGGTTCTGAGTACCCAGAGAAGTAGGAGTACCTAGGAGGTCTTTTTTATGGCATTTGTATTATTTGTAACAGCCCAGCAAGTTTGGAAGTATTTCAAAATAAAAGGTTGAAAACAAATGAAGTGCTACTTTTCAGAACGGGTTCTCCATTTGGATTCAACGTTTTTTTCTCTGTTTGTTTTCTAGCACTCAAAAGTAAGTGCCATGAGAAAAGGGACTCTTTTGACCAGTAGCACACAGTGGGCACTAATATAAACAGGTACACATGACTAAATAAAATGCCACTATGCCACTATGGATTCTTAAAGAAGTAGTGTTATTTGGAGTTATTCAGAAATATCTTGCATTAGATGTTCCAAACATACCTTAAAAAGAAGAGCTGGAGTTTTCACAGCTTTCATATCAACTAGGAAAGTGATCCCTTTATTGTTAACACTGCTGTTTAGTGTGTTGGTTAAAAGTTCAGTTCTCTTGTGGATCAGTTTACATTGCTCCATTCCACAAGGAACTTAAATCCTAGAGTTCTGACCCATGAAATACCCCTCAGAGGAGTCATAAATGTCTACAATTAGTGTTCAGGGAAGTGGCAGTGATGATGTCACTGTTTCCATGCCAAACCTGTATCTACAGCAAAATAAGCATACAAACAAGCAAGTAATTGCCCCCTTCCAAAGAAAATGCCCCTGAAACAAATAAATGAAAATTCTAAATAAAAAAGTATTTGCTACTCCTAACTCTGGGTGGGGTAGGTGACACAACCACCCTTCCTCAGAGACACCATGTTATTCAGTGGCTCATAATCATGTGAAAAATAATCATGCAATTTAAAAATTATTGATAATAAAGGGAGATATTAAATGTTTCAATTATTGATCTGAATTATAAAATATAGACAATGTGAATTGTAGCTATTTCTGGAGAAAGGATGACATCGAAATATTCAAGGTTTAAATGGATTATTAAGTCTTCCTCTTATGACACATGAAAGATGAAGAAATGCTGCAAGTAAATCCTTGATTATTCTTATACCCAGCTACCCACTATTTTAAGAAGTATGATTGCTTCTTTTTTTAAAGAACATACAATGGCCTTGCTTAGATTTCCTTCAGAGTAAATAAGTATCCTATCTAAGACCCTTCCACTTCTGAATTTTCCAGTCTGAATCCATTTTGAAAAAACAGCCCTTGCAACATGCATCAGGAAATTGCATCTCTATTACCTTTTGTAAAATGTGCTATGGGTTTAGTTTTGAAATATGGTATGAATCCCATTTCAAACAGGAAAATCCAGGAAAATGAACACATTTATTTTTAAATAAAAATGAAATTCACAGACTAAAGGGAGGCAAAAATATACCTGAATATATTTCTTGTTTGATTAATTATTCAATAGTAACATTTTTATGGAAACAATGTTTCCCATTCAGTAATTCTAAATTCAATCCTATTCTGATAAAAAAAAAACAAACAGCAAATGTAAGGAAGCACTGAATCACTGAATATTACTTTTTAAATATTGCTGTAACTTAGTATAAATATAATTTAAATAGTGCATGAAAATAAATGGCGTTTTCAGGTATTATATGACACTTCTTCTATAAAATTCCCATCTAAGTGATAAATCACAGCTTTTGAGTCAAATACCCAAGTGCCCTGATGCGTTTCTAACAAATGGCTCATTTTAACTATTGAAAACCCATTGGTATGCGGGATTTTGTAATCGGAGGCTCTCAGCTGCTCACCTTAAATTAAAACTTAGGTAAGGGCAAAATGAAGAAATAAGCATTACCTTCTGTTTTATTTGAACCAAGTCACCTTCTGAATGCAATCAAAATTAGGTATTTGTTTCTTAATCTGAATGACTGGCAATTCCTATGAAAATTGGGCCTATTTAATTTAGTTTAATAAATATTTAGAGGACTCCAAATGATCACAAAATACTGAGTAGAATAAGAATTGGGTAAAATCAATCTCTGTAGTTAAGGAGTGGAAAATATAGAAATAGAGAAAAGTCAAGTATACAAAGGCATTCCATGATACATTTCCCAAAATAAGACATGAGGAGGCAGACATAATGTATAGCCTTAAAAAAGGCAGTATTCCACAAGACAGAGGTTGGCAAGAAGGTAATCTGGGTAACAGCTAGAGTATGACCAAGTTGGGTAGAGGAATGATATTATAGGTATTTCTTGAGAGAAGGAATAATCCAACTGCAGGATAGCAAAATTGTCTGAAAAAGAAAATAGTCAGAGATAAGAATGGAAAGGAAATTTGAGCAAGACTGAAGAGTGCCTTGCTTTTGAAATTGAAAAAAATTTACTTACTTAGGCAAGCAACTACCATGGATCATTGAAGGGTCCTGAATAGAGGAGACAGTGAACCAATGATGGGCCTTAGAAGATTAACAATCTGGCTTATTGGTGGAAGGAAAGAAGTTGGAAGCAAGAAATCCTGTTTAAAGGCAATGCAATTTGTGTGTAAGAGGTAATGAAAACTCAAACTATTTTAGTGGTTGTGGAACTAGAGACCATGGAATGGATGCTGGAAACGTCACATAACTTTATTCTTTAAGACCTGGATAAATACTGACTGCAATGGAAAAAATGAGAGAGAAAAAAGATAAACCTAGCTGAAACTTGTTGAATTTGGATAAGTATTATAATACCATTAACCAAAATATGGAAATTAAGAATATGACATCTTCAGAAATAAGATAAGGAATTTTGCTCTGGATATTATGAATTTGGGGTTCCAATGATGTCTGGTGGAGAAGTCCACAAGTAATTATAGGCAAAGACTGGGTCAATATGTAAATGTGGAAGTCACCTACATACAAGGATAGTTGTAATCGCTATCAAAACAAAAAGATTGATAGTTTCAAATGCAGTGAAATTGAAATTTCTTAATAAGAAAAAAAAACACACTTAAGAGCAAAATTAAATGTATTATGACAGCTAGGAAAATATTTGCAATGTATATGATGAACAAAGTAGAAATGCCCTTTATACATAAAGCATTCTTACAAATCAATAAAGAAAGAAACATCTTAATAGGAACATGAACAAAATAAAGAAGCAAGCAATAGGAAAACTTCACATGAAAATTATAAAGCAGATCATAAATGGTGAAAACATTCAATTTCACTTTGGAAGGCAAAAAATAAAGAGAAACAATGGGATGCCCTTTCAATTTGTTAAATAGAAAAAGAGATGATAAAAATGAAAGTTGTTTCCGTAAGTCTCAAACAAATGGCCCATTTTGAACTTTAAAATTTTTAAGTTTTCACAGTGGCTGATCACCAAAATCAGTCATCATTCTAGTTTGATAATCTCACTGTCATTCTGGAAATTGATGCTAAATTAATTCATAGTAATAACTTCATGCTGTGTCTACACAGGGCAATAAGTAGGAGAAACAAAGATACAAACAATAATGATTATATGAGGGGTAGAGTGTATGTGGAGCTTTATAATAGAGGCATAAATAAGAGACTGAGAAGAAAGTTTCACTCTGCTAGAAGCAGGGAGAGAAAGTGGAGGTCTCAAGGAAGGCTTCACAGAGGTGATATGTTCTTTAAGTAGGCTAGAGATGTAATTGAACACTCCAGATCCAGAGAATAGAACCTGAAACAATCACTCTCATAATATTTACATTCTGGATTTCACCTGGCAAGTTGGTGAAATACTTTTGGCTCCGTTTTGGGGGGTTAAGTCTCCAATTATGTATATCCAGATGTATTCCACTAAATATGGACTAACTCCTGTTGTAATCTTGACTTGATTGTGAAAGTAAACCATTGAAAAGATTTATGCTTTTGGATTTTGTTTCTCCTATTAGGTAGAGAGTCTTTGAACATTAGGACTTAAAAATTTTTTTTTGACTCTAGGGTCAAGAAAAGTGTTGGTGCATACAAAAAGTCTAATAAATATTTTCTAACGGAAGAGAAATTTTAATCTATTTAGAAATTTATCATTTCCCTGGTTGTCAGGAATGTGAATTTGGTCTAGGCAGGCTGAGGTGCTAATCTCAGAAGCTGTTTGGGGGAAAATCTCTAACTCATTGGGTTGTTCTGAAGATTAAATTAAATAATAGATGCAAAGTGCTTAGCCTAGTGCTTGGTAAAGAGTAAGCATTCAATCTATGAATAACCAATATTATTTTATAGTATATCCCTACCGATCTTCAGAGGAAGAATTTGAAGCTCTGATAATTTACACACATCCCACAGGAGATGGCAGAACAGGAAATCAAGCCCACAAATCCTGACAGGTACTAAATCAATTTTTAAACACCAATAAGCTCTCAGTTATCCTTTTCTAACACCATGGACTATGACCTTTTTAATTTTTAGGGGAGCTACAGCAGGGGCACAAATAAACAAATAGAGGCTGAACTTCTCTGTGCTGTTTTCCTCTAGGTTTATTTATGCCATCTGGCCCAGCTATAATTTATGTCATGTTTAAAAGTAAGAATGATATATTTTATATTTAGTGATAGATCTCTAAAATGGAAATGAACAATCTATTTTGTTTTACTATTCTGCCCTTCTATGTAGTTTATATGTGTCCATTAAAAAAAAAGCAGTGTTCTTTTTGTTGTTGTTCTATGTTAAACCTTAAATGTTTAAACTACATACCCAAGTAACATTACAAAACTCAGCAAATGATAAAAAAAAAAAAAAGGCACAAAATGGCTCCTAAAAGAACTGTTTAAAATCCCTCTAGTTAACAGCCACATACTATGTAATAGAGTTACGAGCAGATCATCCACCAGAGGCTTTTGCTTTGGTTACTATCCTTTTGGGGATTCCAGTGTGAGCAATATGGATGCTTAGCTGACCATCCACCTGGCCTTCAAAGGAAGGTTAGGGAAAGATGATAGCAAAGGAGCTGGAGCATCTACAGAATACCCTCAATGCAAACTTTCCCCTTCTGCCATTTAACAAAATCTGTAATTACAGAGGCTTTATTATTTCTCAAAACAACAACAAATAAATAAAGGCTCAATTTATAAAATGACATTTCAACAATTCCATCTAATTACAACTTCCTGAGAAGTGTATTGACTTTGGAAAAGAGACAAATTCTTTATTTCTGGAGTTAGGAGAAGTTTCCATCTCTTAAAATTATGTAGTATCAACTCCCCTGCACAATAGCCTGAGAGGTGGGCCTCAAATCACTTCAGGAATAATTGTACTGCCCAAGATTTTTTGATTTTGTAAGGCAGCCCTGTCTCCATTTTTAGAAAGCTCTACACGTCAGAGAGATTAACTTTTTATTCAGTCAACTTTCTAAATAGCTTCTACCATTTGATCCTAGTTTCACCCTGTGGAATCACACAGAGTAACTCTGATTACTTTAGCACAGAATATCATGACTTTATCCCATGAATATCTTTCTTTACTTGGTTTCTGTTTGGTTTAAACATCTCTAATTCCTGAAGGAAAATGTTGTGATTCAAAATTTTATACCCGGAGAGTTGTTTATATTAGCAAGAAATATAGCAATTTCATAGATAAAGCAAAAATTCAGAAACATAATATTTATATGCTATTCTTGAACATACTATTTAAACATATATCCAAGTAGTCTGAGAATGTAATATAAACTAAAGAATAAGGAGTTGTCATAAAACGATTTGTGATAAACATCAAAATCATTTGAATATGAAGTTAAATAAAAAATATCTGAAGATATGTTTACAAAACTATTGCAAATACTATTCTTAAAATAATATTTTAAAATCATGATTTAATAATAGTTTGGAATTCTAAACATGCATATTTACAAAGAAGAGGCTAGAGGAAGCAAAAGTATACAAAGTTCCTCCTATAACATAGATCACAGTTAAAAGATATAATTTTGATTTTATTTCATTAAGAAAAAGTTAGAGAGAAGTCCAAAAAGGATATATACCTTCCAAAACATTGAAGATGAAAGCAAATAACCTTGGATTGTGACAATAAATAGGTGTTAAATGTCCCAATGTAAAAAAAAAAAAGACCTAACTTTAAAAGGAAAAAAAGGAAAATCCTAATATATGCTATTAATAAGAAAATCTCATAAAATAAGATTAAAGTAGGAACAAATGCCAGAAAGAAAAAAAATACAATAAACATGAGGCACGGCAATATTAATTATAAACAGAGAAAATAAAGCAAATAGTAAATGTGAAAAGAAAGCCTGTATGAATAAAAGATATATCATTTTGTGACATAACAATCATGAAACATTTTAACTGAATAACTTAACATCAAAATGTGTACATCAAAACTGTAGCAGGGAGTGGATGTGGCTTAGGCAGTTGGGTGCCCACCTCCCACATGGGAGGTCCCAGGTTCAGCTCCTAGTGCTTCTTAAAGAAGACAAACAACAAGCAGACATTGAACAAAAACAACGGCCAGACAATGAGCAAGAACAATGAGCAGACAACAAGCAGACAATGAGCAAAAATGACAAGCAAACGATGAGCAAAAACAATGAGCAAGACAACAAGCAAACAATGAACAGACAGTGAGCAAAAACAAAATGAGCAAGGAGCGGATGTGGCTCAAGCAGTTGGGCACCCTTCTCCCACAAGGGAGGTCCCGAGTTCAGTTCCTGGTGCCTCCTAAAGAAGAAACAAACAGACAATGAGCCAAAACAAAGAGCAGACAACAAGCAAAAGCAAATGAGCAAACAGACGAAGGAGCCATCTGGGGGAGGAACTGTAGCAAACAAACATAATCGAACAGAAATACATTATTAGTAGGAGAATTTTACAATCTTCCTCAGTTTTTTATAGATCAAGTAGAAAGAAAGAAATGAGGTTGTAGGAATTTTAATAGGATTGATGAAATAAATACTGAACCACATACCATTCTAATAGAAAATTCACTTTTTTCTATGTGTCAATAGTCCATTTAAAAAGTCTAATAATAGTCTACTGCAAAATAAATAATTTATTTTAGTTCCAAAAAAGAACAATTTGTCCCTAAAGATGCTCAAAGAGCTAAAGGAAAACATGGACAAAGAATTAAGGAAATCAGGACACAAAGATAATAATAATAAAGAGATGAAAATTTTGAAAAGAAGCCAAATAGAGCTATAGACCTCAGCAGGAGAAATAAAAAATTTCCTAGAGGGTTTCAGCAGCAGACTGGAGCTGGCAGAAGAAAGAATCAGAGACATTGAAGATAAGTTATTGAAATCATGCAGGCTGAGGAGCAAAAAGAAGAATGAAAAAAAGTGACCAGAGCTTGAGGATCCTGTGGGACACCATCAAGCATACCAATATATGCATTGTAGGAGTTGCAGAAGGAGAAGAAATAGAGAAAGGGGCAGAGAGAATATTCAAGAAACTAATGGCTGAACACTTCCCACATTTAACAAACGACATAAATACACACATCCAAGTTGCTCAACAAACTCCAACAAGACAAACTGAAATGAACATATGCCACAGAATATTATAATTAAACCGTCAAATGCCAAAGCCAAAGAGAGAATTCTGAAAGCTGCAAGAGAAAAGCAACATGTCACATACAAGGGAGCTTCAATAAAATTAAGTGCTGATTTCTCATCAGAAACCACGGAGGCAAAAAGTCAGTGAGATGAGATATTTAAAGTTATGAAAGAAAAAAAAAGAGGGGAAAAAAACATTGTCAACCAAGAATTCTCTATCTAGCAAAGCTGTCTTTCAAAAATGAGGGAGAAATTCAGACATTCCCACAGAAACAAAAGCTGAAGGAGTTTGTCACCACAAAACCAGCCCTACAGGAGATGCTAAAGGGAGTTCTACAGGTTGAAAGAAAAGAAAAATAGGCAATAGACCAAAGGCACATGAAGAAATAAAGATTTCTAGTGAGTGTAATGACTTAGGTAGATATAAATGTCCATTTTACTCTATTTTTAGTTTGTAACTCTAGTTTTTACTTCCTATAGGACCTAAAGGGCAAATTCATAAAATGTAATGACGAATCAGTGGTTTTGGACTCATAGGGTATATGCATGTAGTTTACGACAATTACTACACACAGGTGGGGGACAGAGGGCTTTGGAACATGGTGTATGTATACTACTGAAGTCAAGTTTGTATCAAAGTAAATGAGTTTGTTGTAGATATAGGACATTAAATGGTAAATACAAAGAAAATAAAAGAATATGCAAGCTCAAAAAGACAGAAATTGGAGAATAGGTTGCAGTGGCAGGGGTCAGGGGGAATAGATAGTGAATGCATAACGGCTACAGGGTTTCTGTTTGGGGAGAAGGGAAAGTTTTAGTAACGGAAGGTGTTGAGGGTACTGCAATATTGCAAATGTGATATTGGAATATAGACTGTAAGATTTATACCAATGTTCAATTTCTCAAACTGCATAAGTACACTTAAAGTTGTTACATAAGTGATTATCCTTATTCTTAGGAAATGTACATGGTAGTATTACGTGTTCAAGGAGCATGATATACATACAGCCTATACTCAAGTATTCACAAAAGGGATTGATAATTAGACAGACAGACTGATGAAAGAGAATGAGAAGGAGAGAGGGAGAGAGATCATGAATGATATGGCAAATGTGCCAAAATGTCAAAATTGGTAGATCTGGGTATCTGGGGGAAAGAGAAAGGGTTCTATTGGAGTTCTGTGTATGGGGGTTTTATTATTTTTATAACTGTCCTGTAAGTTTGAAAGTATTTCAAAATAAAAAGCAAAAAACAAAACAAAACAAAACAGTAAGGAATTGTAGAAATCTGGAATCTGGTATATACCCTTACTTATAAAATTAAAAAGTGAAAAAAGATTAGTGTCTCCAGCTATCTCATACATTTAGAAACTAATAGGGATATTATTTGAATTTTAGGACATCTAAAATTCTCTTCCTTAATGGGTTTCAAAGGACATATTCCCGCATAGTTATAGTAAAACTCTGTATTGATCTAATGGTTTTTGAGAGACTCCTCATAATATCTTATTATCTCTTAAAAAATGTCCATGAGATCAGTAAGAAAAGAGACCATTATCTCCATTTCACAAATGATTCCATCAAGATGCTCAGCTCCAATAATTAGTGGAAGACACTAAGCTAGTTTATGAAGATTGCTAGGCATCTTACCATACTTCCCATGCTCTCCATATATATATATATATCTCCCTATCCCTTTAACATATTTATTTCTCTAATATTTTCATGATAACCTTTAAAGGAAAGTGATCAAAATTAATTTAAAATACATTTCACCCTTATCTTCTCAAATTCAAACTCCATGCCAACAGATAACTATATAAAATTAATTCTTCTTTATATGACATCTTTTCCATGGAACTCAGCATATTTAAAAAGCTGAAAATTTCCTTTAGCTGGAAAGAAGGCCCAATATTTCCATTGCTGCAAATATTAATTACTAGCAAGTTATTCCAATGGGAAATAACCCCAAGATCATCAGAAATTGGAATGGTCTCTTTAGTTTTCTAGGATTCCAGAATCAAGACTAAACTAAGGGCTATTACTCCTTTTTTTTTTTTTAAAGATTTATTTATTTTATTACACATCTCCCTTTCCCCCCCGCTGCGGCGATGCGCCGAGACTGGGTCACTGCGCAGGCGCGGCTTTCCCCGCTTGTGGGCGGCTTCTGCTTCCGTTCACGGCCGGCTTTCAGTTCGCGGGTGGCTGGCTGTGCTCCATTCG
>PVKH010034597.1:0-11842 GCA_004027955.1 Chaetophractus vellerosus | reverse complement strand
GCGCGTGTGAAGAAAAATGGGTGCTAATTTCAGTTTTAGTTTTCTGTTTATATTTTAAAATCGTAATTCCCCTCCGGGGAGTGGGGCACCAAGCTCTGCCTCGGACAGCCCTTGGCACCCAGCGCCTCCAGCCCAAATGGTGAGTCTCCGCAGAAAGCGGGGCTCCCTGGCCGCGCCTGGGGGCGTGAGTCCCCCCAAAGGGCCCCGGCCTCTGCAGCTTCCCCCGGCCGAGGCCCAAGGCCGCTCCCGCCGCGGTGTGGGCGAGCCAAGGCCCGGCCCGGGGCCCACCCGGGCAAACGAGGCCGGAGCGCGGAGCCGGCAGGCAGAGCGGCCCCGACGCGCGGGGCGCGGGCGAGGCTGGCGGACGGGGCGACGGGGCCGTGGAGGGGCGCCGGGCCCTACCCCGCACAGCCCGCCGGCTTCGCCCCGGGCGGATGCAGCAGGTGCCTGGGGGCGAACCGCACCGCCGCGGGCCGCGCCTCCTCGCCCTCCGCCAGGCTGCTGCTTCCGGAGCGGGGTCTGGGAGGAGGAAAGGGGCCCCGAGGCGGCGGAGCGCAGGCATCGGGGCTGTGGGTCCCCAGCCCCCCGCGGCTGATCTGACCCGCCAGAGGCGCGGCGCACGGTCTCCCCCGCGTGCGGCTGAGCACAAAGACGCACTTGGAGCGGCGGCCCGGGCGGCCGGAGGTGGGGGTGCGGGTCGGAGGTGACCACTCAGGGAGACAGGCCCCGAGCCGCCCGTCCCCCTGCCATTCCAGCCCGGGGCGCCGGCGTGTCTCCGCGGCCAGGGGCCTCGCCCAGGAGCCCGCAGGAGTAAGTTTGGGGGTCAGACGGGGAGCGCGGCGGAGGCCTGCGGGAACGGCCGAGGGCGCGCCCGCAGCTCTGGGCCGCCGAGGCCCACGCACCACCGCCGCCGGGGCAGGCGCGCTCGGATCGGCGCGGCGCGTCGGGCAGTGTGTGCCCAGCCGCGGGCCAGGCGGCGCCTTAGGAGCATGCTCCCCCGCTGGGCGCTCGGGGCACGTCTCCCAAACCCCAGCCCTCTTAAGCACGCGGGGCAGGGGACGGGGTGGCCCGGCCCCCGCTTTGGGCGGTTCTGGGAAGACGCCCACGGGGTCCCTGCGAGGTCTGGGGCTCGGCCCCGCAGTGCGCCCACCCGGCGCTGGCGATTGGCTCGGCCGCCGTGGGCCGGCGCGCGGCGTCCCCGCACGTGGGGCGAGGGTGGGGCCTGGCGCGTGTCCATTCTCGGGTCATAAACGGCCGTTCCCATGGCAACGCGGCGGGCGCGGGGGGCCCGCGGATGGGGCGTGCGGGCGGCTGCGGGGCGCATGGAGCTCTTCGCTGTGGCGGCGGCGGCAGCCAGCCTCTTCCTACTGCTGCTCTTCCTCGTCTTCCTCTCCGTCTACGCGGGCTCGGGGCCCCTCCACCCGCCTCTCCCCCAGAGCTGTTAACGGGACAGGGCGCAGACTGTCGTCGCCGGCGCTGCTCCCGATGGAACCGCGCGCCACCGCGGAAGGGCCCGCCGCGTCCCGCGGGCAGCAGCGCGGGGCTTGCCTCCGGCCGCCGGCCCAGATGGGACGAAGCCAGACTGCGCTTCCGCCGGCCAAGGCGGGACACCAGTGACTGAGGGGGGCCGCCGGCGGCAAGGGGCGTCGACGGGGTTTCGATACGGTTGTGGGTCAGAGCATAAAGGCGTATTTGACAAAGGCGCGTGGGTGGCACTGTCGGCGCGGTTTCTTCACGCATGGCTCCCTGCGCATCTCACACCTGGAAAGAAAGCGTTGGGCAGGCACGAAACGAATTTTCCGTTGTTCCATGTAAAAAGTGTGCCCCTCTGAAAGGGTGGCGGGATGGTGGCAAGAGAGCATTTGCCATTGGGAATGTGCGAAGACGGAAAGGAAAACCATACCGCTTGGTCGATGCGTTGCCGTTTAGCCCAGCCCGTTTTAACTCCAGCCCAGCTTTTTAAAACGCGAGGTTAGTCTGTGGTGGGGAAGTAACTCTGTCATCTATTAAGTGCCAGTGCCCAGTAGGTGAAAAACACTTGCCCTTATGGCGATTTACACTCAGTGGTTGAAATGTGGCACTGGTATTTTAATTTTCATTTTCTCCACCTCCCTGCGGTATCTTGGGTAACTGCCATATCATCTTTTTTTTTTTTTTTTGCCTATCTTGTTTTTATTTTTGAAAATAAACGTTTTCTTTTCAGAGTCACTTGAGATTTATCAAGCTAGTAAAGTCCCCTAGACCCACACCCAGTTTCCCCTCTTCTTAATGTCTTACATTTGTCACAACTAATGAGCCAGTATCCATAAATTAGTAAGTAAACTCCATACTTCATTTGAATCCCAAGCAGTTTTTCCCTTTCCTTTTTCTATTTTAGGCTCCCAGTAGGATATCACATTACATTTAGTTGTCACATCTCCTAAGGCAAGCTGTATCAGATTTGCAGATTTTACTTGTTTTTGATGACTGACAGTTTTGAGGATTGTTTTTCTTTTTAATTGAGATATAATTTACATGTAGTGAAATGCAGAGATCTCAAGTGAAATTTTTATGGGTTTTTGTGGGGTGCTTTTTTTTGTTTTGTTTTGTTTTGTTTTGTTTTTGAGGTACCTGGGCCAGGACCTCAGATGTGGGAAGCTGGTGCTCAACTGCTTGAGCCACATCCACTCCCCTTATGGGTTTTGACAGTTGCGTACACATGATATAATCCACTTTTGCATAGGAAACATCAAATCTTATTTTCAAAACCTTGTCACAAACATAGTAGATGTATTTGTAGAGTTCTCCCATTTATATATATACACAGTTTACTAAAAATTTTCTCTTTCAAGGGCCAACTTATTTGAGATTTTCAATTCCAAATGATGGTAAAGAGCTATTTACCTATCGTTAGGAGTTGTTGATCACTTACTTCAATAATGTTCGTTTGGACACAATTTAAGCTACTGACTGTTCCCCTTCTAGAACGTCTTATCTTGGCAAGCCTAGTCTAGGCACGCTCCTTAAGAAACCAGACTAACTGGGGGATGAGTCAGTCAGGAAGTTTCCTGGGACGGCACTGCAATTTGACAAAGAGTTCTTTTTTTTTTTTTTTAGCTCATAATAAGGAAATGATAATTAATGCCTTCATTTATGCACAGGGCAGGGAGGGGCAGTTGAGTATCCTATCTCCTCATTGTCAAAAGTGTCCCACATTTCCTTAAATCCTTGAGAATTTGGCACCTAGGACCATCCCCAGAAATGTATTTTTTAAGTGATGTTAACACATTAGAACTGAAACTCAGCAATAGAAGTGAGCAGAAGGCTCTGCCACTAAAACCCAGAACCTGACGCAGACCGGTGTTTTAAACAGGTGAGGAGAGCACGATATTCATAGAATCTGATTTCCTCTTCATTTCTGTGGCATTTCATGCCAGCAGGCTCAGTGATTGTGTTTCTGTGGTTGGTCATACAGAGTTGTGGATGTCAGAAAATGTACAGTTTCTGTTCCTTGCCTCTCCGCACTCCCAGAGACCTCTGTTCACCCACAGCCTGCCCGGTGGGGTGGGGCCCTCCGGGCACATTGAGCTGAAGCTGGTCAGAGGTACCTCAGTGAGTAATTCTGGGAGCCGCCTCTCAGAAGCTTCTGGCTAATGTAGCTTTAGCGTCATCAGGCCACGCTCACAACAGATTCTGGCCCATGCTCTGCGCCTCTTTCCCAATCCTCAAGTAAAAGCCACACCAACCAAGTCAGGTAAAAGTCAGTTGAGAAGGTGTGGATAGCAAGCAGATGGTTTTCTTTCTTTACTCTGGCAAAGGAAGATTCAAAACTGTCATTTAGCTTAGAGAAAATACAGTATTTTCCATCCATTCTAAAAAACACTCAATTCCTATGCAAAATAATAGGAATCAGTATCTTCCAGATTGGTCATTCGGAGGATGAAAGAATTCTTTGAGGAGTAATATACCATTTTCATGAAATCTACCTGTAATTATAGCGAAGTAATGACAAGGAAGAGTTTGCTTGTGTGATATTTTAAATTACTTGCCCGAATTAGGTAAGCTGGCCGTGATTATCAGAAAGGATGGCAGATGCAAAAGCCTGGTCATATTTCAGCCCCATGACCCGCTGGCTGAAGAGTTCAGCTGGAACGGGGTGCCGTTTCAGCCCTGCGTGTGGGACCGGGCAGCAGAGCGTCGCCGTCCAGGCTTGGGTTCTCGGAAGTCGGCCTGCCCGTCCGTAGCGGTGCCACCCTGACCTGCTGGGGGCCTGCAGCATGTTGCTTGGCTCCCCTGTGCCCAGGCCCTCCACTGGGAGGCAGGGTGATGACATCCCAGCTTTGTACAATTGTAGCGAGGATTAAACCCACTAGGCACATAGGGCTCTTAGAGCGCCCAGCCCATAAGCAACATTCAGTAAATGCTAACAGTTAACTGGTGAATACTCCACTCACCAGCCTGGAGATTCAGACTGGGTTTCAGTAATGTGGAAAATAGGTGTGGTGACTGCACTGAGGCTAAAAACCGAATCCCTGGGTGTGCTCCCTGTCAGACGTGGCCGTTTTCTTTTAACAAGCTCTAAATTCTGGCCTCTGATTTTTTTTTTTTAAACATACATACCCTTTATTTTATTTTATCTTTCTTTGGTTATATATCCCCCCACACACACCTTTCTGCTTGCTCTTGCTGTGTGTCCACTCTTCTGTGTTTTTCTATGTCTGCTTCTTGTCTCCCCCCGTCTTTGCGGCAACGCACCGAGTCGGCCCTCCGCGGATGCAGCTCGCTCCGTTCGTGGGTGGCTCCATTCCGTTTTCACAGGCATCGGTGCTCCATGTTTTGCAGGCTGCCCAGCTTCCGCGCTTCGCAGGCGGCAGCTCCGTGTTTCACGGGTGACTTTGCCATGCCCGTGGGGGCTCCGCCCTGCCCGTGGTGGCTTTTTGCCTTGCCCACGGCGGCTCTGCCCCACCCACGGCGGCTTGCCTCTCTCAAGGCCGTCTGCCCGCTCGGAGAGGTCCCCGGGAACCGAACCCGGGGCCTCCCATGTGGTATACCGGCGCTCTTATCCACTGAGCTATCTAGCCGGCCCCTGGCCTCTGATATTGATAAAACATTGTGCTAAGTGCTTTTTCATTATCACGAAAGGGATCTGAACAGAAAGAAAATGATACTCCTAGTGAACCTACCCACAGACAAGTGGATCATCACAGAGCCTGACAAGTCTCCCAGGAACATGGACACAGGCTGACAGTAAACTGTCCTTCACTCTCACACCGAGGTTAATGATGTCTACGGTGGCTCAGGCACCGTTAGAGCTGAGAGTTCATAGAGCGCAGTCCCCGCCCTCAAGAAGCTGACAGTGCACTGGGGACAGAGCCAGAGTGCACAGGATCAGGGTTACGAGGCAGGTACGATCAAGGTGTGGGTGAGAAAAGTCTCCCAGAGAAGATACCCCCCGTGGGTATTGAGGAAAAGCCGTGGCACTGAGCCAGGAGAGAGAGAGGAGAGCCTGAGCTGAGCATGGGCTGCGGCTGGACACAAGGTAGAAGAGGACATGCTCTCAGCTGGAGGTGGGGGATAAAGGAGAGGAGGAAGCAATGGAAGACCTCAGGTTATTGTTAGGGAACTGGATGGATGGTGGCGCCATCAGTCAAGAGGGAGTTCCAGAGAAAGAGCAGGTCTGGGGAGGAAGAAGCTTCTTCTGACCTCAGATATGAGGATTTGAGGGGTGCAGGGCACACCCAGCAGACAGAGCCCGTGGATGGTTGGAATGGGGTGTTGGGGGTGTAACAGATGCAGGGCTGCTGGGAGCCTCCCCTACACAACCCACTGTGGTCATGTGAAGGAAGGGCTGGGGCAGCATGCCAATGGGCAGACGCACTGACCATCTCTAGAAGGCATCCATATGGAACCCAAGGGAGAGCACCGAGAGCTTGGTATGAAGCCAGTTTATCTCCTGGGCGTCCCTGTAGCCTAGGAAGAGAAGTAACTTAGGAAAAAGAGGAAGGGGATACCTGACTGGGAAAGGCGAAGTCTGCTACCCGGTTTTTTAGGGTGCCCTATATGATAATTCCTGTCACCTTAGCCAGTTTCGGTCATGATGATTTGCTGTGAAAATAAACTTATAGTTGTAGTCAGTGGGGAAATTCAATAGGAAAATGGCATTCACTCTGCAGAAAGTCAATCTATAGCCTAATTTGTTAACATATGTTGGGGATTGAATCATTTCCTGCACAAAGGTGTGTTCAGGTCCCAACCCCTGGTCCTGTGAGTGTGAACTCATTTATAAATAGGACTTTTGAAGATGTTGTTATTGAGCTGTGCCCAAACTGAAAGAGGGGGCCTTAATCCAATAGGGCTGAAGTCCTTATAAGCAAAGGAAATTGGACAGAGAGAAGCCAGAAGCTGGAAGTCAATGGAACCCAGAAGAGAAAGGAGAAGACGCCACCACATGCATCGCATGTGATGGAAAAAGCAAGGAACCCTAAAGACTGCCGGCCAGCCAGATGCCGACCCAGGAGGAAGCCAGTCTTCCAGCCTCTGAAACCGTGAGCCAGTAAATTCCTGGTGCTAAGCCAGCCCATTGCATGGTGTTTGTTTTAGCAGCTGGGAAATGAAAACAAGTCAATCCTAAAATAGTGTGCAGAGTTATAGTTAGTTCCCCCATTTAGCTTAAAAGTTTAACCACTTTAAATTTCTCAAGGAGTTTGAAAAATTGGGAAAATGGGTTATTTTCCATACGTTTTGCTTCTGCCAACTCATTTGCTTGTTCCTCTCGGCATAACCAAAATACTACGTTGTAATGTGCACAAACCAAGAGGACACTCTTGCTGAACCAAATGGCCTGTAGCATGGTAGAGAGGGCTCTGGGCCAGTGTTAGCCAGGGGAGTCTTTACTTATGAGCCGCCTCAACACACACACACCTTTCAATATCAAAAATACCATGTTTAGAATCTTTCTTGACAAGAATGCAGAAAATGTGATGAGTAACTTACATAAGTTAATGTTAAATTGTCTTCTATATTTTCTTATAAAAGGGCAGAACAAATGACCAGAGTTGTGATTTTTTTAATGTCGTCCTTGCCTAGAATTATTTCTGTTTTCCAGAAACATGGTTTGTCCTACATAAACTGCACAGTGACATTTTAAAAATCATTTTCAGTATAATCTCAGCACGTGGCCTGTGAGATGGTGCTCCCATCTGCTCTCATGAGGAATGAAGTGGAGATGCTTCACATCAACGTGCAAGCTGAATTTTGTTATTAGCCTCTTATGGGCAGTAACTATAATTTTAAACCCAACCTTGGCACAGGACCTGATGGAACATGTGGGAACAAAAGGACAAATATTTAAAATCAGAACAGTCTCATAAAATTCAGATGCCCTTGTCACTGCACTATTAAGTGTGAGAAAAGTATTTTGGGGAGCCTCAGAAATAGTGGAGTATGCATTAATTTTGACTTTGTGTCTTTTCCGTTCTGGTTCTGTATATTAGCCTATCTCTCACTAACCTAAAATTGCAGTTAGTAATCACAAACAGCTTATGTGTCTTAACTATTAAAATATTAAGGCCTGCCTCCCACGTACAAAGTCCTGGGTTCATTCCCTGTTACCCCCTAAAAATATATATATACACACACACATATATAATAAATTTCAGATAATATGTCACCCTTTTTCCAGGATAAACTCAAAAAACTCTGTGTATGAAAGCATCACTGGAAAATCACACATTGGATAAGGTCAATGTGGGCAGACACACTGGAAAATCAAGCATGAGCACCTTTTCCCTCTAAAAGTTTGCATTTTCTGTGAATCCTGCGGCTACTTTCAGCTAATCTATATCTGAGTCCCTCTCAGAGATGTTGTTATTTGATTTGAAAGAAAAGTAAGAAGAACCTTGGAACCCTGAAAACATCAGGTTTAGATCTGGAAAAAAAAATATTTACTGAGGACTGACAGTGCTCGGATACGGAGCAAGAACAAACAGGCAAACCCACAAAGGCACGGGGGCCTGGGGCTGGGGGGCTTCCGAGGACGGGCAGGAAGCCCACTACGGCAGCACAACACGCAGGGGGCTGACCGGGCAGGAGGCAGGGCCCGGTAGGGAGCCACGTGAGAGGAGTTGGGAGGCTGTGCCAGCCAGCACATCCCTGCGCTCAGGGACCAAGCTTCCGGAAGTTTCCAGGGAAAATAGATGTGCACGAGCTGAAAAAGACCCTTTGTGGGGATAAAGATGGGCGACCGTCTTGAGGAAAGCCTCCAACCACCCAGCGCGCTGCTTACAGCAATCCGTTTCCAGTCAGGAAGGTTTTAGCCTCAAGCCTGGCAGAACGAGTTCAGGAATGTGAAGCCCGTGCTGCTTGCAGAGGCTGCCAAATGTAGGCTAAATACGCCTCATTTCCCTCATCTGTGAAATGGCGTGGTTTTAGCGTTCCCTTCTCAGGAATATTGTGAGGCTGAAATGAGATAATTCACGTGAAGTCCTTGGATCCTTGCCTGCGACATAGCGCTATTGTATTTCAAGCCTAAATATAAAGTGTCTGAAGTAGCGGTATTAATCAAAGTCAATTAGATGCAGTTTAAATAATTTGTTTTCGGAGAAAGGCAGAATTTGTATTCTGAAATCTTCCTTCATGCTCATCTTTTATTTATTATTCAAGTGAGAATCATTTTTTAAAAACAGAGTCCTTATCTTCGAGAGATTTGTACTGAAGTAAATTAAATGGTACCTGGGATTTGTTTAAAAAGAGTACAGTGGGGGAGACTGGAGAATGAGGGGTGTTTAAATGACGCGAGCTCGGCGGTGTTGGTAGCTGCTGGGTGATGGGTCCAGGAAACCTCATTATGCTGCCCTCTCTCCTTTCTTACATGTTTGAACCCGTATTAGAAAGCTAAAGAACAACACGGATGTCAGAATTTGTAGCTACTATCTGTTCCTGTGAATAGAACAAATTCTCCGAGGGCATTGAATGTCCAGTTTTTCTTTTCAAACCAGGCAAGCACGCACTGATGTCAACCTGATGCAGAAATCATGTTGCTACGGCAACTCTTCTTGGCGCTAAATTGCTGTAGAGCAAAATGGCAGCAGGTTTCCTCCGCGACATGGTTGGAGCCTCAGAAAGAGACACTCAGCCCAAGACCCCTCCCGGCAGCCGCCCCCTGAAACTCCATCCCTGCCTAGCACCAGGGGCCGAGGGGTGTAGACGCCCAGGGAGATCTGAGCCAGGAGGTTAGGGGAGGTGGCATTTCTGGTGTAGATGCCAGGGGTAGCCACCCAAGTCCGAGTTCTTGCTGTGTAGACGGGACTACAGTCCAGGAGAGGGGGGCCAGTTGACAAGCAACAAGCTCATGTCAGCCTGCGTCGCTGCCCTTCCCAACACGTGCGGCCAGTCGGCGAGGAGCCGGGGCCTGGCCTCCTGCCCACTGTGCGCCCTTAGCGTCCTCGGGTGCGTCTGGGCAGCAGTAAGGCCGTCCCCTGCCTCCAGGGAGACTTGCCCTCGAGCACCCCACGTGCTGACGTATTTGACAGCAGCACGAAGGCGGCGGACAGGGGCAGCGAGGACGGGCCACCCCAGCTGGCTCGCAGGCTCTGCTCCCCGCTGGACGCCCGCGGTCACGGACCGGCCGTGTGTTCGCCTCCCTGTTTACGACGTTCCCTGGAGGTGGTGCTGGGCACGGACCAGACGAGGAGATGCTT
Source organism: Chaetophractus vellerosus (assembly GCA_004027955.1). Taxonomy (NCBI): domain Eukaryota; kingdom Metazoa; phylum Chordata; class Mammalia; order Cingulata; family Chlamyphoridae; genus Chaetophractus; species Chaetophractus vellerosus. Next base: position 2,165 of record PVKH010034597.1, on the reverse strand, counting down.
TGAAGGGCGCGAGGTGGTGCTGCGCAGGGAACGGGGTGAGAGAACAGCGGCTTGCGCCCTGCCCTTCTTCCCCTCCCTCAGTCCCTCTGTCCGTCCCCTGCCCTTCTTCCCCTCCCCCGGTCCCTCTGTCCGTCCCCTGCCCTTCTTCCCCTCCCTCGGTCCCTCTGTCCGTCCCCTGCCTTTCTTCCCCTCCCTCCCTTCCTCCTCCTCCACAAGCCAGCCTGAGATTTGCTGCCTGCCATGTGCCCTGAGCCCGTCTTGTCTCCAGCAACCAGCCCTCCTGCAGATCCTGGGCGCTGCCTCTGCGCTTGGGCCCCTCCGCTCATCAGCGCCCCGGCAGGGTCTGCCTCCCCCAGCCGCCTCCAGCCCATCAGCTGAGGCACCTCCTCCCTCACACAGTTAGCAAGCGGTTCTGAAAACTGCTACCCAGCACAACCCAAAAGCCGGTACCTGGATTCCATCTGCTTCTCAGCGGTGCCTTCGCAGTGGGAGGAAGGAAGCGTGCATCCTGGCTGGATCAACACGGAGGTTTTCGTGCTTTCCCCACGCCTGACGCTGGCTGAGAGGAGCCCCCGCCTCCTGCTCGGCTTCAGGGATTGAAGACATTTTTAAGGCGACGGGCGCCTGTGCTGGCATCTCAGTGGTTTTGAACAGGCTGTTTTTCACCAGGCTGCTCCTGTTCTCTGGGTTTCATTATTTCAGGTAGAAATGCTGACAAATGTGAAGAGCCCTTATTTTAAATTTTTTTTTTTTTTTACTCTTGGAAGCAGTAACAGAAAATCCCGGCTGTGTTTCAGGATGCTTGGTGCTTGCCAGGCCGTTGAGAGGCATGCTCGCTATAAACGACGGAAGGGCCCGTCCTCCTGGGCCGCAGTAGGCTGCCAGGGCGGGGGCCTGCGGAGCAGCTGAACAGTGAGGCGCCCGAGGGAGGCAGGGTGGGGGGCTCATCCAGAGCTCCTGGAGCTACGGGCATGTCCGGAAAGCCTTTCAAGAGCCACCTGTCCGCAGGCCCCTGATGACTTTGGTAGCTCGTAAAGCCACCTACCTGCCTGCCACCAAATGAAAACTAATGGACTGGAAGGAGCTCGAGCCCACCAGATGAGAAATGCGTCAGTGCGAGATCATGGAACAAGCAAACCGTGGCCCTACTCAAACCGATGAGCTCAGAAACGGCCAGGAATATCTCAAGGATACCAAGAATTTGTTCCGAGAGGGTCTGCTGGAAGAGGAGGCCCCTCTACAGCGGCAGTATTTACCATCATCATAAGGAGCAGATAAAAAGTTGAAATTTCTGCAATACTTTGCAAAATCCCATGCAAAGAAGCAGATAAAAAGAAGCTTCAAAGGACCTACACACTCAGCTCAGAGAATATCTGCATCGGTGAGGAAAAGATGCACGAACGCTCAGACAGACAGACTTCTATTGCAAATGTAAGCCCCATCTTGGAAAAGAATGGCATCCCTCCTTCTACTGTCACTTCCCATTTCTCAGGGCACAGCTCTCCTTGCTCAGCAAGAGCTCTAACCCCTCAGTCTCAGGTTCCCAGATTCCTCCCAGACACTTCTGGAATTCCGGGTGGGAGTGGAGCTTGTGCAATTTTCCGTCCCTCTGACTCCTCCGGGCAGGCTGTCACGTGAAGCCGGGAAGTAGGGCGTCTGGAGGCTGCCTCCAGCTCCGGGGACAACCGGGCGGCCTTTTGGATCCGCCGTGTTGCAGGGAGATGCTAGTGAAGTGAAGCCACTCTTAGTTCCTGAAGGCAGCCCCTCTACCGGCCAGGAGCAAGGGCCCTGGCGTCAGGCAGGCTCGGCCCTGGGGTCTCTGCCCCTCTTCTCTCTAGCTGTGTGCCCCAGGACAGCCTCCATTTACCCAGCTGTACAAAGGGGGTGACCATAGCAACACCCCTGTAATAGGGGCGTCGTCGGGACAGAAGGGGTTGAGGCCGCAGAAGGCTTGGGCAGCCCTCAGCAGATACCGGCCGTCAGGGTGGAGGGCGCTGTCACTTTTCTCCTCACTCCTTCCCTTCCTCCTGAACCTCAGGCACGAATCCACGGGGACAGAGCCGGAGAACAAGCTGTGAGAGCATCGCGGTGCTGTGGCAGGGAAACAGCCCTTCACACGCCAGCGTCTGCTCAACAACGCAGGGGCCCGTGCCAAGCAGACTCTC
>PVKH010034596.1:0-11844 GCA_004027955.1 Chaetophractus vellerosus | reverse complement strand
CATACTAATTCATTTTTAGTTTTCATTAGACCCCATCAGGTGAATTGTTTCCTTGTTTTGGTTTTATCTGTTTTATTTTCCCCCCTTAATAATAGATGGAAAAATTGAGTAACATAGAGGTTAAACAATTTGCACAATGTCACATTTCTAAATAATAGCTGAGCTGGGTTGTGTCACCAGGAAACATAGCCCCAGACTTCAGGTCTTATTCATTCCTCTAAAGTACTTGTACAGAGGCTCTGTGAGTAAATAAATTATGGAAAGCTGCACCTATGTGATTCTTTCTTGACAACTCACAGTACCTTTTTAAAAGTTCTATAAAATCAAAGAATGTTTACTTCAATGTTTCCCAAATATATGTGTCGCACGATTTTTAAATTAAGCATCTATTAATATTTTATAGAACTAATGTGGCCTAAAAACAACATTTGAAAACAAATCTCTGTAACATCTATTGAATTTCCAGCTACAATGCCTTTTTATGGACTTTAATATAAAACAAGAGATTTTGGGATTATGGGAGGGAAATATTTCTTATAAATATTTATATTATCTTCAAATAAATCCCTGGAATCATTGTCAATTACTACTTCAATATTTAACATACTAGTTAGAAAAATGCTTAGAGTAGTGGTAGAAGTAGTTTTAAGAACAGCAATTCTTGGAACACTTGACTTTTTTCAGTGATGTATACCTGAGAACCGATTGTAAATATTTATTTTATATAAATTTTGTGTTTATATATAATTCCTAAGATAAATATTTGATGCTAATATTTATCTTATTGATGCTAATACCTGTGCATAACATTAAATCTTTAGATGAATTATTTTATATGAAATCTGCTCATTTCCCACAGAACCATAGCATCTCATTACAGTATTGTATTTTCAATGGTTTGATAGATTTAGCTATGATTAATGATATAATTTTATTTTGTGCAAGCCCTGTCTTGATTTGAACAGCAAGTAAAATTTTTGGTAAATATTTCACTTATCATTTCATTTCTGTGCTTTCAGACATATTTGTTCACTATGCAAAATTCACTCCTTTCACAGTAGAGTCATTTGAAGATTAATTTTGTAGGTTGTTTCAATGAAAGCTGAGTGAGGAAAATTTAGATTCAATTGTAGTGTATATAGAAAGTCCATTAAAATGCTGTCACCATGAACAAGTCATTCAATAATTCAAATGCTTAGCATTTACACGAAAGGAAAACATATTTAAAACCTCATTATAAAATAATGTTATGGTTTGATTATCTTGTAAAAAGGAGCCTCATATTGTTCGTATATTTTTACACCTCTCCTCCTTTGACTTCAGTGAAATTGTTATTGTTCAGTCCTCCTGTGGGTGCTGTGGTGGCTCCTTCTTTGAATATTCTTGTTCCTCTTTCTATTCTTTTCCATGAATAAAATTTTCCCCAAGATATTGCACACAACTCTCATTCCTCCTATTTTTATTCCCTTTTTACCACCTATCTGTGAAAAAGAGATTGGTGGTGGTGATGGTCGTCAGAGTTCCCAGAGGATTTTGATGATTAGAGGAGGAAATTTATGTGAAATAGTTGGGGAAAGGGCTGACGTAGTAAATGTTCCATGTCCTCAAAATTGTGCTGCATTTTTGTGCTGATGTGGTTGTTTTTGTTGATTATAATATCTTAATCATCTTCTTTATATCAAGATGTTTATATAAATTCTTATTTTCTTGTTATATAAATTATATGTTGATTAGATATTATTATTATTGATTATATAAATCAATTTCAGATACAAAACTATGAAGTAAATATTGTCTTTCTCACTGAGACTTAAAGAAAGGTACGGTACCCAAGATCACATTGTTAGTAAGTTGCAGAGTTAGAAGTCATGATCTATTTCTGTCTAGCGATAAAGCCTAGCTTTGTAGAAAATGAAAATATTTACCACACACTACCAAATTTATGTCTCTGGTCAGGAACTTTCTCTCATATCTTAGTCTCAAATGCCCAAATTCCTTTTAGACATCTCTGTAGTTTTCACTCAGCAATGCAAAGTCAGTATCTCCAAAAGTGTTCATCTTCTTCTACAGCCTTCTTTGTTCAACCCTTGAATTCTCAAATTATCTGATGGTTTTTTGATAATCCTACTCATCTTGGATGCAAAAGCTTGAAATATTCATGATACTATAACAGCAACAATAGTAATTATTAATTTTATTGATTGCTTTCTGTGTGCCAAATTCTTCATACGTGTTATTTCATTTTTCTTACAAAACCAACATGATTTAGGTTTTAATATTAACCCCATTTATGATCGTGGCTACTGAGATGTATATAGCCTAATAACTTGCCCAAGTTCACTCAACTTGAAAACAATGTAATCTTGTCTCAATCCTAGGTAAGCTGACTCTGGAGCTTAATAACCAAGGACCAAAATATTTGACTTTATCTAATGTTTTCACTTTGCTAATATATACTAAATTATTATTATTATTATTATTATTATTATTATTATTATTATTATTTCCTGCCCACATTCAATCATTTAAATTTCCTATTAACGCTTTTATATATATATATAAAATGAGGAAGTGAATATTTCTTTTGGCAGTGTAAGAGAGAAGAAATGATCCTAAGTGATAAAGCTTTTATATATATATAATTGCTATCGCCAAATCTCACCAATTCTGTTTCATTTACAGTCAGTTCTTTTTTTTCCATTGCTGGTTCACTACTTTTATTTTTTTAATATATATTTTTTATTTTTTTTAATATTTAGATTACATAAATGTTACATAAAAATATAAGGGATTCCCATATGCCCCACTCCCTATACCTCCCACATTTCCCACATTAACAATATTTTCATTAGTGTGGTACATTCATTACAATTGATGAAAACATTTTGGAGCATTGCCACTAAACATGGATTATAGTTTACATTGTAGTTTACACTCCCACACATTTTTGTAGGTTATGACAGATACATTCAATTCTTTTTGTCTCCCTTTCTTCTATTGAATAAACGCCAATGTATACATTCCTTTTTCCTTTTTACATTTTTATTGCTTTTACTCCTCCCTAAAATTAGCCTTCTGATTTAACTACCTCTCATTCCCAGCATAGTTTATTCAGCATGGTTGAACACTTCAAGTGCTCATTTGCTTATATTCTCAAATCTCATATCTTACTGCTCATACTGCCCACCAACAGCAAACTCTACCCAAGGGCAATACAAGTTTCTGCTACCTCTGTCTATAGCCAAATGAACATTCAGTCAGAACAAGTGTCTGCAACTATGACCTGTGGACTAGATCCAGCCCACTATCTCTTTTTGTAAATAAATTGTTGTTAGAACTTAGTTACATCCATTCATGTATAGCTATGGCTGCTTTCACAATAAAACAGCAGAATTGAATAGCTCTTATAGAGACTTATAACCTGCAAATCCTAAAATATTTACTATCTTACCTTTATAGAAAATGTGGCTGGCCCCTGCATGTAAAGTTTCATTAGTCTTACAAAACAATCCCCTCATAATTTCAACCACAGCCTGAACCTCAGTTATGCCTGGCAATGCTTTACCTTTCCCTGGCCATCTCTATCTTCATCCTCCACAGTGAACATTTCAAATGTTCTTCTTGTTCCTCAGACACGCTAAGAAATTGGCCTTAATTTAACATGCAAAGCAGAGTCTGTCATCATCAACTTCATGTACTCAAACCAACTGATTATTAAACTATATTCATTCCCATTGTTTCTGATTAGCTCCTATTATATCCCTCTAACCTAAGCACAGTTTTTCTACCTATGTGCAGGCTGACAGTCCCTTTAGGCTTTTATACACTTTACTCAAAAGCCTCTTCATCCATTAACTTTAACCTCTTCCATTATAACACCCATTCACAAACAAATGTATTAATGTGTCTAATATGGTTTATATTTTAAAAGTAGACCCCCCCATTCACAACCATTTTCCATTGTCTCTACTGCCTCTATCCAACTCAGGCATCAACCAATCACAATTTGGACTCTGTATCCACCTTCCCAAAACATTTCTAAGGTCATTAATACTTGTTGTTAAGTCTGACAACCATTTTCTATCTTCTTACTTAGAATATCTGTCTTTCACTGTTGAACATTTTTCTTTTTGAAGTATTCATCCCTTGCATTGCCACATATCACATACTTCATTTCTTGTTTCCTTCCAGCACTTTTGGCCCTTCTTTGAGTGCTTAATGGACGATATCTGTAGGAGTGGAACAGGGGTTGGGTCAGTGGGCACATATACAAACATACTCCATGCAAACATTTTCCATAACTAAATGGTAAGACTGTGTATCTAAGCTCTACTAATGCTTAGTGTATGACATTAGTAGCTCTCTTAACTTCTCTTTGACCTGGTTTTCTTGTCTGTAAGATGGCATTTAATTACACCTACCTTTTAGGGTATTATGATCTTAAATGAGTTAATGTGCATAAGGTGTTACAACAGTGCTTGGCTCATAGTAATTTTATATGCTATAAGGGATACATGTGTGTAGTCTCTGAAGCTTCCTTTGACTACCTCTGGGTCACTATTTTATATCACTATTTTATATGATAATGCCCTTATGTGAATTTTTAGCCCACATTTTTTTACCTAAATTAAATATATCACCTTCAATTGAATTCTGAAAATGTTTGCTGAGATGCCTCAAACTCAACTTCTCCAAGCTTGAATTTATCATTTGACTCCAGAGGCCTGATCCACCATTCTTTCAATCTCCCAATTGCCCAGGCCAGGACCTGGATGTCATGCTTGAATTTTTTTTTCATAACCATACTATTGCCAAACCCTGGAACTTTTACATTCTAAATACCTCTAAGATGCATACCTTTTTATACATCTCTACAACCAATCTAACCTCCATGACAAATGATTCAGCAGCTTTCTAACTAAATTTTCTGTCTCCAATCTTGTAATCTTGTCCCACTGAAGTGATTTTTCCAAAATACAAATCTAATCTGACCATTTCTTTATTTAAGACCTCTCAAAGGCTTACTATTGCTTTCCTAGTTCAGATTCATTAGAAGATTTTCTTTAAAATGGTACACACAATTTATTAGAGGTGATCTCAAAATGAAGGAAGTAGGAGTTGAAGGCCAAATGAACTGTGATTCAAAGGCTTCAAGTAAACCTATAGGAAGCTTCTGAAATAGGACAGCCCTCAAGAAATATGTTGTGTAAATAATATATATTTTCTAGATTTTGTCACAAAATAAATTTAGCTCAGCTATCTCCAAGTGTTAAAGTACAGGTAACATCTTTCTCTTCAATAATGCCATGAATTTCATTAGTGACGGCACAGAATGATTGTTTTTAATCTTCCCATTCACATGTGACTGCTTCCTCTCTTGTATTCTTTTTCTCCTATTTATAGCAGAAGTTATCTATGATAATTTAAGACACTCTGGAAGATATGTGAGCCATAACACCTGTCAACTTTTAAAATTTTACATAAAACACTGCAAAGAATCCTGGCTATTAACCTAATAATACATATGATTCATACCTTGCATTTTATTTGACAGGACACACAGAAAAAGTGAGGTTTCTCATATTATGTCTTTTTACCCAACTAGAAGAATGGATATGGGAGTAGAGCAAAATATGAGTGCCATATCACTTATCCTGAGCACATTGCTTATTTCATCATTTAACAGTGTTCTCTGGGTTGGAAAATTATAAGTATGTTAACCATATTAGATTGAGACGAATATTACAGATATAGCTATAACCACACACAGCATACCTTTAAATTGACTGGTTGGAGATACTTAGACTAGAGTGACTGTAATGAAAGTCCCTGAACTGATTCTTCTGGGGAACAGTTAGCCTTCTTCCATTTCATGACAAATGACTACATCGATCTTAGCCACATTATAGAAGCAATATAGTCATGATGCAGTTGCATATTTTATATATATATATAGAGAGAGAGAGAAAGAGAGAGAGAGAATGTACTGAGGGTACATCTTCTTTGCATGTAGAGAATAGTACATCATCAAAATGTTTTTAAGGTATATACAGATGTGACACATATTGATGACTGCATGATTTTACTCCACTGCTGGGATTGAGTATCATCATAAAGTAAGATTCTATCATTGAATACTGTGCAAAAAGAAAGAGAACTACATCTGTAAAGAATATCATATCCTGCAATTTATTTGCTGAAGAAAAGGAAGCATATTAATACTAGAGGCACAACAGGAATCTCTTTTTAATCTGTCCTTCATACATTTTGATCACAGTTCATCAGGTGTTCAAAAAACTTGATGGGATACCTGCTATGTGGAGACACTTTTCTCAAACACCTTTTTTTATTATACATATTATATTAGCTAAGATACTTTATAAATATTTGTATATAATAGTAAAAAATGGTATATTCAACCAGAGTTTCACAAGAATGTATCAGACATATTGAAAATTCTGATATAACTTTAAAGCTGAATAATCTGCTGGAGAAGAGGTTTTAAACCTGGGATCTAGAACATCTGGAAAGAGGAGAAGATTTTACTTTCCCTTTAGGAATTTATGTGATAAAATAGAAGGATCTCTTGATACTGAGGAAATGACTCTTTCTCATATTTCTCCAAGGAGGTTTTCCTCAAAAGAAAATGTCAGTTCCCAGGAAAGCATGAAGCTGAGAAAGATTTGTCATCTATTATTCATTTCTACATGAATTAAAGGTTCATGGAGTGAATAAATAAACTCAATGAAGCCCCCTACAATTTTCCAAGCTTTATACTGGATATTATGGATAAAAATATTAAAAATGAAAGATAATGTAGTTCATATAATGAATATATATTTTAATTTGTGAGTCATTTCTGACCTTCTAGAACACACTCACCTCAAAAGTGCATGAAAACAAAAATATAAGCATTAAGATATTAAAAGCAGTTTCATTAACCTGAGACTGCAAAAATGCTACTTGCTTTATTTTTCATCTTGATAATTTGACAAGTGTAGCACTTTTCACTACCTAATACCATTTCCTGCAGCTGCTTAATGAAAGATATCCACTGTCATTTATCATTAATTTCTACAAGTTCTCAGTATGTCCCAACACCTATCTAAGAAAACTAAAATTAATATATTCACATAGACTATTATAAACTTGTCAACTTCTTAAAATATGTCCCAAATATATTTTATAGTAGTGACTCATTATGCTATATTTTCAGGAATTATATGGGGTTCTTATAAGAAACAATTAAAATGTTGTTTATATTTAAGATATATGCACTACCTGTAAACCAGCTAGTATAGTCAGGGTTAATGTCATTTATTGTTTACGGTTTTCAAAGAATTAAATAATTAATTAATTTTTAATTGTGGTAAAATATATACAATATTTTTTAGTAATAATTTTGTGACATTAACATATCACTGAACTTAATAGAAATAAGATTCTTAAATCTCCAATTACTGTTTTAGTCGATTCATTACTCAAGGTTGCAGCCCATCAAAATCTAAATTAATAGTTAGCATTATATACAAGGTAAAGAAATCAGGGCAATTCTGCCTCAATTGAGAAAATCAAAAAGATAGTCTTTGTATATTCATTCCCATGTGCCAGCTTGAGGAAGATCTTCTCTTTTTAAAGATTCCTTTAAAATTTACATTTAGTCTACCTGAAGACTTTGAAATCTCTTTGACATAAATATTGAAAGGTGAAAATTGGCCAGACTATGTGGGGAAAGCTGATGACAGTTACATTTGTTGTAATTCTTGTCCTCTGATGGAAAAAGAAAATGTCATATTGAAAAGTTTCCTTATTCTCACCTTTCTGAGGTGCTTCTCTCTGGTTTGGGCTAGTTTTGTGGATTATGTACTTAATAAAATTCGTCATTAGAGAAAAAATATTATATGGGTTTTTGAACCATTTACTTAAAAGTATCAGGTAAAATTTTTGTGACTTTCCAACAACATCTGGAAATTAGACTTAGAATCAAACAAGAAGACTGAAGATGTGAAAGGGATTTTATCTCAATATGCAAAAAAGTATAATTAGCACTTTAATACATGACACCACTATTTAAAAAATTAGTTAGCCAAGTCTAATCTTAGCTCATCTATGGCATTCTATCTTACAGCTGCATAATATGGTAATCTAAATTGGAACAGTTGTTCTTAATGTTATGTCAATATTTGAATTGCTTTTATGGCTACAAATCAATATTACTTTGCAAAATTCTTATTTCAAGAGGCTTTAATGATGAAACAGTAGTTAAATACACTCTATAGTTTAAGTGCCTAATTTTATAAGCCATATCCAGCATCCACCAAATCACTTTTGGAAATGTACCCAACTCATCGCCACAGTTTACTCATCCATGAAAAAATGGCCATAGTAACCTCACACAGTTGTAAGGATAATTAAAAGTGTTAATTCTTAGTTTTGTACCCTAAAACATAGAGATCACTCGATTACTATTGGTTGTTATTAAAACTTACATTAGGTATTGATTTCCTGTTTCCTTATGGGGGTCAGAAAATTCATGCATTGAACTAAATATATAAACTATGTGAACAAGATTTTAAGTGGAGAATTAGAATAGGTTTTTAAGTAATTTGAGTGAAAAATCTCTGGGCTTCTACTATCAAAATAGTTCAGGCAAGTTTTTTCATGTATTTTGCCTTTGCAAGTAGGATCATTATCAGAATACCATAAAGAGATATTATCAAACTTAATTAATATCACTAGTATCTAACCCAAAACATTTGCAAGTAGAGTGTCTATATTTTATTAGATATCTCATACTTCATTCTTCACTATTTATAGAGATATATTCTGTTTATATTAAAAGGAAAATCTAGCATTTGTTAGAGATCAACTCTGTGCCATAAACTCTGTTCTTCAGACATACTATATTTTAATCATTTCAAAACATGACTGAGACAGGTTTTGATATCACTATATTAAATAAGAATACTGAGCCACAGAAAGATTCCGTAACTTACCCACATTTACACAGGTAGTGCGCATTAGAATTAGGTTCTACATGGAAGTACTCTTAACTCTGAATAGACTACAGGACTTTTAGTATTGAAAGAGTCATTTAATAATTTATGGTCTCAATCCCAATACTAAGCTAAGGTTCACCATTTGGCCTTTTATTGGAATTTTACCTAGTGATTTCAAAGCACATTATAATTTCCTTCAGTTCTTAGGTCTGTCTAACACTCCCCCCGCCCCATTTGTCTTTTCATTTTGTAAAGTTAGATGTTCAAATCTTTCATTGTTTCTTTATTACGCCAGAATATGAAAATAAATCACTTGTGCCTTCAGTGTGTTTCTAGAAAGAAAGTTCTTGTGGAACAAGATGCTGAGTAGAATTCATAAGCTAAACTTTCCTAATATCGATTTCTATTCTTTGACAGGATATTAAGTGGTAGAGACCCTTAGGCAAGATACCTGAATTCAAATTCCAGAACTTACTTAAACCTTTCTGTGCCTCAATTTCCTCATCTGGAAATGATAATAACATCGATCTCCTTAGGCAGTTTTAGATTATATAGATTAATATGTACATAATATATAAAGCACATAGAAAAATATGTAATCTATAGTATTGAATTTATGAGTTTAACTTTGTTCTTATGATGGACATCATGCTTTACACAATGGAAAATATTTTGTGTTGAGGTATATTAACTGATTAGATATGATGGACATAACCATCAAGGGTCAAGATGGAATTCAAATCTCAGCTAAACATACTTAGTGCCTTTCTTTCATATTTTTTATTGAATTGTAATATTCCTGGCTGTTTTATAATTGAAATACTTCCAACAGTAAAACATTAAAAAATGCCATATTAATGAAGCATCAAATAGGCTTGGCTACTTATGAGAAAAGTAATTTCTTATTCATGATCAGTGTTGCATTCATTAAAAATCTATTTGAAATCCTTTAATAAATAAAGTACTTATAAAATAGCATAAAGAATCCATCTTTTGGTTTTAAAACCCATTTTTTCTAATAGTGTTCCATGTACTTTATAATTGAAATATAAGCATTAAAGTGAATCACTAGTTTGGCCAAGTATTTCAATTTTTATTTTTGGAATAAGCTTATCATTTTCATGCAAGAGTAGCTAATAGTGTCAGTGTGGCAAAGAGTAGTGTTTTAACTGATTAAAAACAAATTAACATAATCACACTATTCTAGGAAAATTAAATCCTGTAGTGAATATCATTAAGCAGTTCCCAGAATAATACAGTACCAATTTATAATAATTTTATTATGGATATGGACATTTAAACAATTTGAGTGAAACATAATGCTTAGTACACATCTTCAATATGCTTTTGTACCATGACCCTGCTGAATAGACAGGATAACGTCTTTTTTAAGAATAGAAACCAAAAAGCTGAGTCTACTCTTAGAAATTTCAAAGTATCTAAAGTAAGTACGTTAGAAATGAAGAGTCAGACTGATGAAAAGACAGACTGCATCATGTGTTTCTGTTTAGACAATTCAGAAAGGAATGGTGAGTCACTTAAAGCAGGAAAAACAAACCTGAAAATACTAATTTATGGAAAAGTTACGATAAATATGGAAGTTGAATTGAAATTGATAAAATTGAAAGCAAAGAGAATTGAGTTAGGCAGTTAGGAAATTAATAGTAGAATCAAGTAAGTGATGAAGAAGCCCTGAATTAACTTATTATTAGTGGGAGGAGAAATGGTACAATAGTTATTAAGAATGGTTATTATGGATGAGAGCCAATACTGAGCATTTATCTCCCCACTGTCCCAAGACTCTAATAAATTGAGAGTAAAATAATAATCCCATATGCAGTTAGACAATTAGTGAATGGAATTTTAAATAAATTACTCAAAGACAGAAAAGAAAATATATATTTCATTAATAAATGTGCTCTGGTAAAATTCCCAAGGGCAACCACAAAAATAACAACAAAGAGCACATAGCTTACAAAGTAGTACTGGGAAAAAGATATAAAAACAAAAAAAATATGCAAAAATATAATAAACGAACAAAATATATCCAAAAAGGGAACATACAAAAATGAGATACAAGAATAGTAAGTACAAAGTATAGTGATTGAAACAAGTCCAAATATATCAGTCATCATAGTGAATATAAATGGACTAATCTTACCAATTAAAAGACAGACAGCCAATTAAAAATCCATTTTTATATGATGAAAATTTGTGTTCCAATTAATACCTAAAATTACACAGAAATAAGAGACTGGTGTTGTGATAGGGACATGTGAACGCTTAATAGAAAGTAGGAAGTATCAGAATTCACCATTTAAAATATGAAGTATGATAGATGACAAAGATGTCATTGAAGATGAATCATAATGAAGAAATTCTTCAATAAATAGGGCCAAATTATTAATAATTTCTACTGAATAAGGACATTGTCTTGCTTGCTCCTTACTAAGAAGTTGATATATGGTGGATAACATGACTTAAATATCAAAGATAAAAAGTTAACATTTAAATAAAAAATATGCTGGATATTTTTATGTTAGGGCAGAAAAGGATTTATTTTAAAAATGCTAAAAGCTATGTCATTGCAGAATGGCTGATTCATTGGACTTCATTAAATTAAGAAATTTTATTCAAAATAGACACGTGTTCAAATAAAGATAAAATGTCAGAAAAATATTTGCCACACTTACGAGGAGAAAACAAATAGGCTATATTAAGAATTCCTACCGGGCCCGGCTAGATAGCTCAGTGGATAAAGAGCGCGCTGGGATACCACATGGGAGGCCCTGGGTTCGGTTCCCGGGGACCTCTCCTAGCGGGCAGACCGCCTTGAGAATGGCAA
>PVKH010034594.1:0-12220 GCA_004027955.1 Chaetophractus vellerosus | reverse complement strand
CAAGATCCTGAAGGGAGAGAACCATAACAATCCCTATATTTATCTGCTGCTTTTTATTTTAAAAAAAAATCTTTTGGTGTACTCTATGGTCACTGATAGAAAGCAAAATATTACATTAATTTTAAACTTGTTTATAATTCAGGTCTTGGATAATCCTGAAGGGTTTTTAGACTAATTTTCCTCATGTTAAAAAAAAAATCCTTGGCTAGTCTATTATCCATAAAGTCTAGGCTCACACTGTCTTCTTTTAGCTATTATCTGTTTTATTTAAAAATATTTGATATGTGAGAAATTACCCCACTGCTAAAATGTCATATATTTATAAAATATATTTTGAATAAAAGGGCTTGTAAAAACAATTAATGCCCAGAGTTGCTGAGAATTAAATAAGTGGTATTTGAAGTCATCTGTGAACCAATACTGTTTAGTCCTTTCTGTTTTGAAGCAGAGGCCCAATCACTAGAGTCAAAACTGCAATGTACACATAGGATGTTTCTGTAAGACCAAACAAATGTACACAATCCAGGCAAGTTAAAAAATGTAAAAACTCAAAATGCTGTTGAAAATATTTATGTTTGGAAATTTGTATTTTTAAATATTAAAATAACTCCCACTTGAAGATTTTAGACTTTGGTGTTTTGTGTTTTTAAGGCAGTCTCGTTAAACACGGGTTAGCGTATGCCTTTATGGACAATGTATATTCAAGTGTGTTTGGGTTATGATGCTCGTCCGGTACAGTTAGTGCTTAGGACTTTCAAAACTGTTTATATCCACTGATCCTTGCAGTCAGCACCACAGCGCTATGGAGCAGGCAAGAAGTGCCATCCTTCAGATAGAAGCACCTAGTAAGGGTAAAGGACTTTACCAAGGCCACAGGGCTGTTAACATTAGAACTTTACAAGAACACAATTCTTTAAAAAAAATTTTTTTTATTACATATCGCCCCCTTTCTGCTTGTTCTTGCCGTGTTCTTTTTTTTTTTTTTGCGTTCTTCTGTGTCTGCTTATCTCCCTCCGCTGCAGCAACCCACCGAGTCGGCATAGCCAGAGTCCCAAGTCTAAAATAAGGACCCCTCTGGGCCAAATAGCCTTCAATTTGCATGAAAGCAGGATGAGATTCAGATAAGAGGTCTGGTGGGAAATCTTCAGAACTAAATATTCAAGAAACTGGTAAAAAGTGTTAGTCCTTGTCTCCCAAATATCACATTAGGATAGAAAGTAGGTAGAAAAGAATATTCTATGGGGGCTTTGTGTCAAGTTTGGGGAAGAAATGAAAAGATGTCATAAGCAAAACCAGCTCATCTGATGAAATTTGTAACATGTGCTCTGTTCTAATTAACTTAAAGGTCTGGACACATAGCTTGGGTGCTAAAAAAAAAATAGACTTCCCGTTTTCTTTCTCCGTCCAGTCTCCTGTTTTTATTTTTATTTCCTTTTCTTCTTCTTTTAACATTGGATGAAGGAGAGCCTTTTTCCCAACTCACCTAAACAATTGGAGCTAAAGAGGAGCCAGAATCATCTCATTTGGGGAAATGTCTTGAGACAGCAGTAGGAATAGCAGCTACAACCCTTAAAATCAGAAGGTTATCATGGACAAGAAACAAGGTTTTTCTCAGAGGTGAGGAAGTGATTTGGGCTACAAGCTACCTTGTACAAGTAAGGATTCTTTTCAACTCCAGATCACAACCTCAGTGCCTTAAAACAACCCAGATTTACTATTTCATAGTTTCTTTTTCCAGGAGACTGGGAATGGGGTAGCTAGGTCTTCTGCAAAGTTTGTGATCAAGATGTCCACCAGGAATAGGTTCTCATCTCAAAGCTCAACTGAGGAAAGAATTGATTCCAAGATTACCTGGTTTGCGACAACATTCAGTTCCTTGCAGAGTGTTGAATTAAGAGCTTCCGTGTTTTGTTGACTGTTGGCCGGAGGCCACTCAGGTTTTCTCTGGTTTTTGGCTAGAGGCTTCCCTTCGTTCTTTGACATGTGGGCCACCACAACATAGTCACTTGTTCACCAAAGCTAGCAAGGGAGAGAGCCTCTTGGCTAGACCAACGTTGCAATCTTATGTAACATAATCACAAGACTGAATCCCACGACTTCTGCCCTGCTCCATTGGTTAGAAGCAAGTCATGGGTCCTGCTCATACCTGGAGGAGGGGGGGCAGAGGGGAGGAAATTACACAAAAGCGTGAATACTTTGAGGTCGGGATCATGAGAGCCACCATAGAATCTGTCTGCCACACCTAGCATGGGCATGAGATGGCTACTAAACATCTAGACATTGTACCTGTGCTCTAGGCAGGAAGAAGGAGAAAGGGGAAATGCGGCACTAGAAGACTTCCCCTTATGTATATATCATTGTTCAGCACTGGGCTGAACTGCCACTTCAGCTCCAAGGAAGGCTAAGAACTCTGGTGTTTAGCTTCTATAGTAGAGGCAGGCCAGGGGTTTTGGAAATGGAGATGCACTATGTTAACTAAACTATAGGGCCAGCCACTAACTCCAGGGTGGCAAAGAAAGGCTATAATGGTTGTTTGGAAGAGAACCCACCATCTCTGAACAGGAAGAAAAGATTTCTGTGACTAGGGCTTCAGTGATTTCTCAGATGTGACCTACAAGACATGAGATGTCTATAGTTGTGATGCGATGTGGCTTGGGGAAGTGGGGGTGAGGGCTACCCACACATGAATGGAATGTGCTTATAAAGCAATGAGATCGATTTTCAAAGCACGTAAAGAAACCAACCTCTTATATTCTCTTCGTAGCTTCAAACAGAGTAATAGTAGTAAAGCAAGTAGACCTGCATTATGTGTGTGTACACTGATTCAGCCTTACTTTGTATAAACCTAGCAGAGGGGACTCCTGCCCTTTTCTGCCCTAAGAACCTTAAAATTCTTGGTATAAAGTATGTCATGAAAATGGAAACGTTAACTATTTTCAAAATGGTTTTAATCATCATTTCTTTATGTGTACTTTATTCTCATATGCAAGGCCTTAGCATTTCATTTTAAAATTAATTATTCACCTTAAGCTTTGGACAATAGCTCTCAATTCGAATGGGCCACATTGAAAAAAAGATCAACATTCCATTTTATACCAGAAAGAAATCAAATGGGCTGCATCTTCAACAATGTAGTCACACTGCCTCAAAGCAAACTCTTTTGGGAACTAAATACTTTACAATCACAAAAGAAAATCAAATTATCTTCTAGTTGTGCGCTCCTTAGATGTGAAAATCGTTACACAAAAACTAGGCTCAATCTTGCCTGTAATATTTTTCTCTTCACTGCACAGTTTATTATTTCTTGATGGAATCGAGTCAAACTCTAGCCATCTCAAGGTACTTTATGAAAAACTAGGATATTCTGTCAGTTTGAGAGATGAGCGGCAACACAAAAGACTCTTGTAATTCAATTCTCTGGCTTCTTTTTATTAACTTTCCAGAAAGAGCACAAGAGAATTTCAAATGAAGTTCTTTAGCTTTTCACTACATTGAAATATCTCTGGTTTATCATTATTTGAGCCAGTAGACTGGAACACATTTAGGTGTTCTCTGTTTTTATTTACCCCTTACCTTTCTTCCAAACGTTTAACACTACTTAAAAAAACACATTATTGATGCTCAGGGCAGCACCCAGACAGTATTATCCTGGGACACTAGATCTGTTAAAGCTGCTAACAAACAGCTTTCTCCCAGGTGGAAACCATGGAGCACTTTGAAATAAAGACTGCTCACATTGAGAAGAAGAATGAGGCTGTAAAATGGCAAGAGGAGAGGAGCACTTGCTCAGGACCTTCTTCTGGGGATGGTAGAAGAGAAGATCGTGGAGTTGGAGCCTGGATGCATTTCTTTACCTGGAGTCCAAAGCTTGTACAAAGTAAGAGAACTCTTTTACATAGATTTCAATTCCACGTCTTGATGGCTTTGCTCAACTCCAAAATTTTGACGTAAACAGGTCAGAAAAATTGGGGCTAAGCCAAAGTGTGTTCTGATATCACCTAACATCAGTTTTTAGTTGGACCCTGGAGGACTTTTTTTCTCTAACTCTCACAGAAGCTCTGTGGTTAACAAGGGAATAAAAATCACATCCCAGGCATAGCGTGGTTATGCAGTGCTATCTCAGAAAGTTTAGGAAACATTTTAGACAGTGGTGGCACCTCCTATGTGACTTTCCTCTGTACAAGTCAGACTTATGGTGCCAGCTAATCCTGCCTGGGCAGCCATTCCAATGATGGGCATTTCCGTAGGCTTCTCCCTGGTTTTAATATAATCTATATGAGTAATGGCCCATTATTGTTCCTGCTGTACCAAATTACCACAAACCTTGTGGCTCAACCTCAGTTCTGTAGGTCAGAAGTCTGACAAGGAGCTCACTGGGCTAAAATCAAGTTGTTGCTAGGGCTGAGTTTGATTCTGGAGGGTCTAGGAGTGGATCCATTTCCTTGTCTTTTCCAGCTGTAATGGCCAGCTGCATTCCTTGGCTTATGGCCCCCTTCCTCCATCTTCAAAGTCAGCAATGGTGGGTCAAGTCCTTCTCAAATCTCATCACTCTGATTTCCTCTTCTGCCTACCTTTTCCACTTTTAAGGAACCTTGTAATGATGTTGGGCCCCCTGGAAGATCCAGTATCATCTCGTTATTTTAAGGTCAGCTTATTAGCAATCTTAATTCCATCGGCAACTTTACTTCCTCTTTGTCATGTAATGTAACATATTCACAGGTTCTGGGGATTGGGATGTGAACACCTTTGGAGAACATTATTCTGTCCACTACAGCTCTTAACTAGTATTTGAAAACAAATAAAATGTTTTTGATCAGCCAGTCACACCAAGAAGCGGACTCACAGGTACAGTACTAAAATGTGCATTTATCTTTATCAATCAGTCCTGTCTCACACAGAGAGTTAGGAGTGTAGAGGTCATTTAACCCCATTTGAATTAATGTGGCAGAAGGCTTTTTCTGCATTTACTCTGTCATATGTTAAATCACTAAGAATCCCTGTAAGTCCATTTGGGAGGGACTACAAGCTATTAACCAAAGTTTATCTGCTTCTTTCTTGGCTCTCAGATAGACTACATTTCCCAGCCTCCAGTGCAGTTAGGCATGGCCATGTGACTGTGTTCTAGCCAATGGAAGTGATGATGTATGTTCTTTCCAGGTCCAGCCCATAAAACCCTATGTGTGCTCTTTCATGTTCTTTTCCCCCTCCCTCCTGGTTGGGTTGGAGAGGACCACGGAGACCTTAAAATCCAATGGTTCAACTACCAAGAGTTGAATGACAATGTGAATGAGAGCTGCTTCTGACCCAGAACCCCCACCTATTATGTGAGAAAGAAAGAAAAAGTTCTTGTTCTAAAAGCCACTGAATGTTGGGAGTTTCTTTGTTACTGCAGCCTACCATGTGCTAATTAATTGTTTTCTCATACATTCTTGTTTGCTGTATTCTCTCTTTTCTTCTGCAGATCGATACTCTCTGTTCTGTGTTCTGTAGAGCTGCTACCCTATTGCCTCCTAGGCTGCTTTCATTCACTGCTCAGAGGTCAGGGTGACCCACTAGCCTATATTATGTCTTTGTGAATATTAGGAAAATGATCTCCTCTTGGGGGCAAAATAAAAAAGGAACGCTTTTGTGCTGACACAGCTCCATGAGAGCACAACTTGACAAATGTGCCATATCTTTTGGCAAAGCAAAAGGCTCCAATTCCTCCCAACAGATGCAGCCCTGTGCTCAGTTTCCATATGTGTTTATCAAATCTGATTTAATTTTCTTCTTGGGTACATAGGAAGACTACATTTTTCAGGCTCCCTTGCAGTTAGATCTTCCTATGTGCTGAGATCTGATCAATGGAATGTGAGTGGAAGTGAAATATGCCACTCCCAAGCTAAGATAAAGGAAACATTCTTTAAAGAAAACTTTCACCAAGATTAAATATATACATTATCTTTCTGATGTAAGGAAATACTTTTTGGGGGAAGAAGAGGATTTGTTTATTTTAGAAAGGTAAGTTCTCTCCTTCTCTTAGAGGTGAAGAGTGGTCCCTATCCAGCGCCTATATAAGCTCGCTATTTCATATTTTCAGAGTTCCTTTCCCATGGTGCAAAAATCCCCTTTTGCATGTGCAGGGTATGTCTGCCCTCATCACATAACCCCAAGGGGAGAATAGAGCTTGGGGAAACAGCTCAGTTATTGCTCTAAATAATAATAGGTCTAATTTCTGGAATGTTTGCTTTCAGAGTGAAATAAATATAGATATTTAACACCAACCCAGTGACTCCTTTATGCTGTCTGTGTCCTTGGGCTGGATGCAGAGGATTCAGTGGAGAATCTGAGGCTCTAGGAAAAAGCAGAAACATGAGCTGGAAGGAGCCTGGGTCCCTGAATGTCTGTGTGGAAATGATAGCCCTGTTGCCCATCTTGGACTGTGATGGGAATAAGGAATTTTCCTTTAACATTTTATGCTGCTGGGATTTTATTTGGTTTATTACAATAGCTGATCTTACTTAACTTTAATACAACATGGATCTTGGTTCTCATAACATCCTGACATCAAAAGAACTGTTTCGGTTACTAGAACACCATATTTATATAAATCAATGAATACAATATTTTTTATCCTTAGGGTAATTTCTAGACATTTTATAAAAAGTTGAAATGACCTTTAAGATATGTTATGCAAAATACTTAGCATAATGTCTATAAACAGTGGAAGATCTTATATAATAATAATGCTCTTATCATTTAGGACATTGATGTAAGAGGTCTCTTCATACTTCATTTTATATTTAAATATGCAAATGTCCCTTTTGAGGGAGAGGTTTAGTGCATTATATTATAGTGACATTCAGTTTCACTTCAAAATGTAGCTAATTTAGATCATATCAGAGAAAATGACAACTGTTCCCTTGTTACAAAGAGCATAAATGAGATGATTTATAATTTTTACTGACTACAGTTAATCACTGATGTTAATAATACTTTATTCTTACATAATACTTTGCTTCTATATATGTAGTGCCTATTATGGCAAATCTTCAAAATACCTCTGTGAGCCAGGCAAGAGACAGTGTTTAGAAGACATGTGTGTGTGTTCCAGGCTTTCCAACATCTGTGAACAGATAAAAGGCAAGTCCCTTCCTGGCAGATATTTCCCTGAAATATGTGTAGAAACTGTGGTGTAGGCATGGGAGTGAACAGAAGGACTGGGGTAGACATTATTTACATTGGCTTGGCTGAAGTAAGAGTCCAGCACTAAGTGCAAGTGTCCTGGGGCAAAAGAGTCCAGAGCATGACTACAAGTGCTGAGTGGGAGTGCACCAGTAGCAGTATTCAAAATAGACTAGTCTTGTTGGGTGATCTTGGCCATGCCTCGCTTTCTTTGGTTCACACAAGTTTTCAGGACTTATTCTCAAACTTCTTCATTGATTCAATGAGCTACCCATTCTCAAGCATCTTTTTTTTCCTTTAAGTTGGTTTTTTTATTTTGGCAACCAACACCTTGACTGCCACATAGGATTTAAAATTATTTTTGGTCTGAAAAATTTGGTGAAAGGAAAGTTTGGTGCCAGATGACACCAAAAAAGAAGGAGAATCTGCATATTTAAGCCAACTCAAGGAACATGAGTTGCTACCTAAGACCTGCTTGTCTTTGAAGGCATCAACCCTACAAGCTGATGTTGTGCCTCACCTCACTGCCAGAACTTCTGGTGTGAAGTTGTTTTCTAAAGCACAGGGTGTCTTCCCAAAGACATCCCTTCCCTTCCGTCTCTTCTGGGATGGGCCTCCCCCTTTGTGCTCTCACAGTATGCCCTGCATGCACCTCACTGCTTATCACACTGCCTTGCTCAGGCCAGATTCCCTTCTAGACTGTGAATGCCTTTGAGAGGGGGCCAGTGTTATTTATCTCTATGTTCCTAGGCCTAGTACAGTGCTTGGAACATAGGAGGTACTTGATGAATGCCTGTTGAATGAATCATGAAGGCTCACATCCTTGATATATTCAGACCAAAGCATATAAGGTTTTTTTTTTTTTTGTTTTTGTTTTTTTAAAGATTTATTTATTTTATTACATATCTCCCCTTCCCCCCGCTGCGGCGACGCGCCGAGAGTGGTCACTGCTCAGGCGTGGCTTTCCCCGCTTGTGGGCGGTCTCTGCGTCGGTTCACGGCTGGCTTTCAGTTCGCGGGTGGCTGGCTGCGCTCCATCCGCGGGCGACCTGCCCTGCCCGTGGCGGCTCTTGCCATGTCCGTGGCAGCTTCTTGCCCTGCCCACAGCGACTCCGGCCCGCCCATGGCAGCTTGCCATTCTCAAGGTGGTCTGCCCGCTAAGAGAGGTCCTCGGGAACCGAACCCGGGGCCTCCCATGTGGTATGCCGGCGCCCTATCCACTGGGCTATCGAGCCGGCCCCATAAGGTTTTTAATTTCTATTTCCTCACAGCTGTTTTGTTTGTTTGTTTTACCATTTCTAAGCTGGAAAGCTTCATGCTCTGCAATTGTTTCATGTTGTTTTCTTCTCAGCCTGGATTGGTATTAAATTATTAAATTAAATGTTAGCTACATTAGAAGGGCAGGGACTGAATCTGGAATTTTACAGCTATGAGGAAACTTATCTCTCACAGCTCAAAGGTTTCAGAATGAGAGAACCAGAGCTAGCAAGTTTGATTCACATGTTTGGGGTCACACGGCTTCTTAGAAGCCACATCTGAGATCACACAAATTTGTTTTCCTAATTTCTGGCCCAGTGCCTTTGCCCCTGTAACATCTTGCCCTTTCCTATTATTATGAAATAATAATAATTATTATTATTATAATTGTGTGTGCAGCTCCTGGTAGGATGTTTAGTTTGTCCCAAGGAGGGAAGGGCATTGACCAATATTTGCTGTTTTCTGACTTTATATACATTATATAGATATAGATATAGATATAGATACAGATATAGACATAAATATATGCTAGACACTCTGTATCTCTTATGGCATTTCATTTTTCAATAACCCAGCAGAGCTAGTATTATCACCCGTATTTTACAGATAAGGACTCTAAAGCTCTAATTGGGAAGTTGCTCTAGAGTATAGAGCTGAGTCTCAGCCCTTACCTGCGTAGTCATGTGAAGCTATGGCACAATTAGATTACTATACAAACAGAGGAATATTTTAGAAGTGACCCATTGATCTCCATCTGGGCTTTTTTGCCTTCCACTTGCCAAGTCCTATATTTGGCTGGCCAAGTCCTCATTTTTCTCAGGAACATACTTCCTTCTCTGGGACTTTCCTCCCAAGATGATCACTCAGGCTTTTGATGCATTTCTTTGCATTCCATACATATTAGAGGGAACATTAGATGCTATGGATTCTATCTCCACATATTCTGGCAACAGTCTATGCAAAGCATCCCAGAAAAATAGTTATCCTTTATTGCATAAAAATCTCTAGTGAAAGGGCCCCTAGACAGTATCTGCAACATGTTCTAAGGTCTCACAACTACTACCGGTAATTAATTAAAATAAAAAACTACAGCTGGCAGTAGTCTTGGGGATGATTATCTACACCTCCCCTTTTACAGATAAGGAAATGAGATCTGGAGATGTTAAGATCATTTGTGTAGGGTCAGCGTTATACCTAAATCTAGTAAGTGGTGGAATTATTTGATTCAGGTTCAGTCTTACAATATTCCTTCACCATCTTAAGGGCAAGTCAAATCTTTCAGTCTTCTCTACTTCAGGCCAAATAGTTTGGTCTCTCCCTTGTGTTTCTTTCCCTTCCTCTCTCTTTCCCTTCCTGTTTGCCACCTCATTCTCAGGCCTAGCATGTCTCATTCCATAAAGGATTTTAAGTAGCTGCCAAAATAGACACTTTCTTTAGGTTTCCCTCTAAAGCGGATAATGTTCACAAGATATCTGTAGACTTCTTTGGGATTTGAGACAAAAGCCCTAGTTAACGGTAAAAAAAAAAAAATGTACTTTTGCCCAGAATGCTCTCAGGCATAAAATTACCCCTCGGAAAATCTTGGCTACAATAGATTGGCTAAGGATACATTTTTTCCTACATATTCCTTCTGGTACTTGTGCTCTTTGGACTGTCTCTTTGTAGGGGAACTAAAGGAGGACTCTCAGGACAGCCTGCTTTAAGGTTCCTACATGTATTATTCTATGTATGAACACAAAAATTGAGAGCCCATTGTAGTGCCAACAAAAAATCACAACTATGAATTCCTAATAACTTTCCATATTCTTAAAAATTCAGAGGTGGCAGAGAATCTATATAAGTATTCCAACAGAAATGGGGTGTTCTTCCAATATTAGAGCCCCTAGGGCCTAGCAATTAAAGATACAAATTGTTCAGTCTAAGTATGAAGTTAATGCTATCCTCGTTTTAAAGATAGAAAGAGAAGCTTGTACAAATTAAGTAACTTGTCCAAGGCCACCTAGCTAGTGAGTTGGCAGCTGGCATGTGAACCGGGTACATCTGTTTCCCACACCCATGCTCTTTCTCACTCCTTCCTCTGCCATTGTGGATCATATTAGATCACCAGAGATTCTGGTACTTGGTTATTCATTGAACAAGAGCAGCTATGGATCTCAAACGCAACATTCATGCTAGGTAACTGTACTTTTCCTTTTCTCCTATAGCTGAAATGAGACCATGTAAACGACATCAGACTTAGTATGCATGTTCCTTTGAATCCTGGTAAAAACCTGTTAAAAAGCTGTCTAATTTAGGGCTCTTGCAGTTTGGGGGTGGTCCACTTGCTTAGAGAAGTTCTTCTTTGCCTGTCATGACAAAGATGTCCTAAGTTGGGTGTTTTCTTCTTGGAAGTTTGTAAGGACCTGAAATGGCGTGAAAAAAGATACCGTTCTAGGTAAACCTTCCTAACCTTTTATAGCATTTCACTATTTTTCAAGGATAAAAGGGATTCCAGAAGATCTTCTTTGCACCTTTCCCCTAGGACAGCCCATGTTACAAAAGGGAAATAACCCACATATATATAATGGAAGGAATGAAATGTCTTCCCATTTTCTAGTTTTACACTCACCTTGAATCCCAAGAAGAGTTGCCTCTAGGTATAGGATTTCTAGAAATAAGGTCAACTGATGACTGAATCCTCCTTATAGAAAATGGTGGTTCATTTTGCTCAAGCCATTTCAGTGACACAAACAGATGTTAAAGAGTAACAAGAAAACAATTTGATTTGGTAAGACTTCTATAATAGTTCACACAAGCAGTTTATGAGCAGAAGTTGTGTCAAGTGACAAATTACTAAAATCTCTGCATGGGCAAGTTAGTACATATTAGGATAGTACTTTTTGTTTACATTGTGGCAACTTGAAAGAAGTAAATGAGTGTGATCGAAATCCATTTCACCTGTCTTAATGAGAATTGAAATCATTGTCACAGTCCAGATAATTGGTCTGTAAGGGTGGAATGATGTCTTCATTAATCCCCAACATGCACAGCTAAGAAAAATTAAAATCTCAAGAGGATACCCTATACAGAGTTGGGGCAAAAAATATATAGGAATACAATACATATAGTGAACTAAGCCAAATAAAGATTTTCTTGAAATCTACACCATCTTCATATAAAGTTCTTTTCTGCTTTAATGGAAGATTTGAAATTCTTTGCAACTATTGCTGTTCTAACTCATCTCGCCACAAACTCATGTATTATTCAGCCCATGAATGGTTTGAGTCAGGGCATGCTTGCTGTGAGGAATACCAATAGCAGTTAAGTTACTGAGGAAATAAAACAAGGAAAAGTTGGTAGAGTTACAAAAAAAAAGTTGCTTCTTCCAATTATGTTGGCAAATTGTCCAGTGATTCTTGAATCCTACATAAGAAGACTATATTTCTGTTTAAATGCGCAAGGATTTCATACTGACACAAAGTGTTTGCCTTTAAAAGTACACTTTTTTTAAAGATTTATTTTTTATTTATTACATATCACGCCCCCACGCCCCCACCCCGCCTTCTGCTTGTTCTTGCTGTGTTCATTTTTGCATTCTTCTATGGCTGCTTGTCTCCCCCCACTGGGGCGACCCACTGAGTCAGCTCACTGCCCGGTGACCTGCCAGCTCGTGGCGGCTTGCCCTGCTAGCAGCTGGGGCTTGCTCTGCCCACAGAGGCTTGCCTTCTCAAGGCGGTCTGCCGGCTCGAGGAGGCCCCAGGAACTGAACCCAGGGCCTCCTATGTGGTAAACTGGCACCCTACCAATTGGGCTACAGCCGG
>PVKH010034593.1:0-11843 GCA_004027955.1 Chaetophractus vellerosus | reverse complement strand
TAGCGAGAGGGTGCTTTCCTTTAAGAATAGAGGAGAAACTAGAAGTTTATGTTTAAGTGCTCGTAGCAAGCATTGAGTAGAAGTAGTTGGGTATACAGGAAGGACAGCAATGCAGAAACCTGAGGAGATGGTAAGGAATAGGATCATGTTTTAGTTTGCTAGGCTGCAGAAAGCAGTATACCAGAAATGGGTTGGCTTTTACAATGGGTGTAGCAGTTTGATATTATTTATGAATACCAAAAAAAAAAAAGGATTATGTTTGTAAACTAATTTATTCCTCTGGGTGTGATACCCTTTGATTGTATTAGATCCAGCTGAGATGTCTTTGATTAAATTATGTTAAGGTTAGGTCTTTGATTCTTAGGGTGTAACTCAGGGTTGAGACCCCGCCATATAAATGGACACTCACTCAAGAAGACACACAGAAGAAGACACGCAGAAGAAAGAGAGCTCCATAGACATGGCAGAGGAGAGCACTTTGATCCTGGAGCCCCAGGGAGAGATGATGGAAACAAACAAGCCCTATGCCAGCCTGTAGCTGAGAGAGAGGAAGGCTGCACCCTTGTAGAGTTCATCAACCATCTTGCTTCAACATGTGGCAACTGCCTTTGGTGAGAAATAAACCTTGAGTTGACTCTTTAGGGCCTTGTAACTGTAAGCTTTTACCCCAAATAAATACCCTTATATAAGCCAACAGATTTCTGGTACTTTGCATTAGCACCCCTTTGGCTGACTAATACAATGGGGATTCTATTTCTTGCAACTAAATGTAAGCTTCCAGTACTGAGGCTAAGAAAAATGTCCAAATCAAGGCATCATCAGGTGATGCTTCTTCCCTGAACACTGGCTGCTTGCAATCCTGGACTCCTCTTGCCATATGGCAAGGCACATGGCAGTGTCTGCTGGGCTCCCCCCTCTCTCTGGGTTTTGTTGCTTCAGTTTCTTCTGGCTTTCTCTCTCAGCTTCTATGGTCTTCTCTGTCTCTCTCTATATATTCATCTCATTTATAAAGGACTTCAGTAAGAGGATTAAGACCCCTCCTGGGCTATGCCTTAATTAATATAACTTCATCAAAAGGCCCTTAAGTGAAGTAACCTAATCAAAAGATCCCACCTACAATAGGTCCACACCCACAGGAATGAATTAACTTTAAGAACACAATCTTCTGGTGTCTATCCAGCTTCAAATGGTCACAGACAGTAAGGAATGGGCTGAATAACAAAGGGAAAGGGATTGGCCTCAGACAGAAGGAGAGACACTTGTATTTTAATGAGGCAAGAGAAAGGAGGAAAGGACAAAGTGTAGATGATTTGTTTAGGGTGAAATTGAAGGAGATGCTCCCCTGATGGATTCCATTTTCTCTAGAAAGTTGGAAGCAAAAAGTCATCACTTGAGCTGAGGGGAGGAGTGGTCAGATATGAGATGTGAAACACCTATGGAGAACAGGGAAAAAGCAGTTCAGGCAACACAGGAGGCTCACCAAGCAGCATTCAATACTAACACAGAAATCTGTACCTAAGCATGAGGTTTTACAAACGTTTAACATGTAGATCCTAAAATGTGGGACTGGATGTGTCAAGGTGGGGTAAGGGACTGTGCAAATCCTATTTTACAGGGCTGGGAGATTAGCAAACCTTATGGATCAGTTACACAGCTTCTCATTGCAAGACATACAACTCAAATTGGGTTGTAAAATGCAGGGAATTTATTGACTTACATAAAGAAAAATTCAAAGACGTGTAGGCTTTTGGCACAGATTGATCAAGGTTCCCTTTGTGATATACTTTATTCTGCCATATTCCATGTGCTAGCTTTATCTTTTATGCTGATTTCCCTTGGAGTTACACTTTGCCAGCAGCATCCAGGGCTGAAGTGTCCAGGAAAAAACTGGAACCATAAAGAAGGGATACAGAGGGGAGAGGGAGAAATACCTGCCTTTTCTCCTCTTCCTTCCATCCAATCTCCCACCATTTCTTCCCTTGGCAGGATCTAACCAGAATCCAGAAGGCAAAGGAGCCTGGAGTCAGTTCCTCCACTATGGAGAAGATCAGGGGAAGGATGGGGAAATGGATCTGAAGGCAGACAGACAGATGTCTGGCACAGGCCCAGCTTTTCCATTTTGTGTCCCTCTTAGGAATGGCCCTGGAGCCAGAGAAGATCCTCCCAGCTCAAAGAACCTGAGGGACTTGCCCAACTACTGGTTTGTGGAGGCCTTGTCTTTCCTGGACCACAGATGCAGCTGGTGGATGTCATGTATTGGTGACTGTGGTATGCCATTAGAAATGCCATTCTGAGTGGAAATTTGCATGTCAGTGATCCAGTTCTCCCTTGCTATTGTACAGTGAGCTGGGTGGGAGGGGCACTGATTTTCTCATTTCGCCATATCCTGACCTGATGAAGAGGAACGCACATCCAGGGTTTCTGGGTACTCAGAGATGACTGTAGGTATGTCAGGACTTTGGGTTGTCTTTGGGAAGGGGGACAGGGACACTTACACTGTACAAGGAATAGCTGTATTACATTAAGAGGAGCATTTATGCAAAGGAGGGTGTGTGCTAGCCAGCTAACACTTTGGACTGCAGGCTCTTTTTCCTCCCTCCTTCTGTAATCATGTGCTCCAGGGCTTCATTGGGGACCCAGATCGGTGGGACACTTGGCTTGGACACCCGCTCATATAGTGTCCATAGGCCTGGAAATTTGGTCTCTCATGACCCTTGTCTGCATACTCCCCAGAAGCTGGGATTCCAGTGGTGTGCCTGTGTGCCACACAGGTAAGGGGCTGAAAGTAATGGACAGCTGTTGTTTTAGTCTGCCTGCCATCCCTTCCTTTGGAGAACCTACCACTTCACCTGGTTTTGGAAAAGACTGCAAATCACAGGCACCCATACCCTGGGGCCAGAAGAGTCCGTGACCTAAGCTAGGCCAATCAGATACTGTCTCCCCGGAATGTGAATTGGCAACAGACACAGCAGGGCCAGAACCCAGCTGGAGTTGGCTCGTTCTAACAGCAGTGTTCTGCACAGCAACTTGTGCAGGAGTTCCCGCGTGGAATCTCCAGCACTGTCCTACTCCTTGTCCTTCCTGAGGCAGGTCCCGTGAACTCCCCTTCCTGCGTTCTTCCTATAAACCTTTTCTTGCTTAATTTAGAGGTGATTTTCTGTTCCTGATAGCCAAAAGCCCCTAACTTCACTAGTCAACATGAGTGTAAGAACTAAGGTTGGATCTGCCTGGTTAGGGTTATTTAGGACAAAGGTACTGCAAATTGACAAACATCACCAGGGTTCTGGACCACACAGAAGGCCATGGACCAAACATACCCTTGAAAAATACGGAGGTGCAAGGAAAAGCTTCAAACCCTGGGTTATAAAATTATTTTCTTAGAATATATGGTTTCAAAATAACTCAACTTTCTTCTTCATTTAACTAGTATTGTAAGAAGTAATATACAAAGGGGGACTCTGCAGGACAAACTTTAAACTCTTCCCTTCTGCCAGCTGATTTTTTATACAAAGAATAATGTTTTTAAAATCATGTTTATTAGTGTTAAGCATATTTTACTATTAGTTTAGGGCTAATCTGCTGAAGGAAATTTTCTAAACATGCACAGAAGCATAGAAATACAGTCCTAAACACTATGCTTACAAATGATTTATTCTTATTTCATACATTTGTTTTTCAGCAAAAATGCATAGTTATTTATTTCATTTCAAATTTGTAGGGAACAAGTGTCTCAGAAAACTAAAATGATAGCAAACTACAAAACAGAAATGAGTCACAATTTTGTTCAGCCACATGCAGAGAACTGACCAAAGTGATATCTATTTCTATAGATTATTTTGCTTAATTTATCAGGCAATGTGGAATTATGAGTAAGTAATGCTTTTCCATCAGAATACATTATTGATTTGAAACCATGTATAGAAGTTCACACATCCTGAGAAAGCCTCTCTCGCTAGGTAAGTACAGCTGTTTAGGATGTAAATGATGACTGGAGTCAGGGCAGTCGAAGAATTAATTTAGCAAGCAGGGGGAAAAATTATGGTTTCTTCATGCCTGCATCATCCTTTACTCCCTTCTTCCTCCATTATCACCATTAAAAGAGTTTAAAAAAAGAAATACTGACACAGAGAGGTCTCTATTTGGTCACTGTTAAATCCCCTCTGCCTCTGACCTGAGGAAAAAAATGAATATGGCCCTTCAGTTAATGCCCCCTACTGCAAAACGGGACCTGCTGGTTGCACAGTCTGGTAAATCTGAGTACAGAAATCTTATCTAAATCCTTAATTAAGAAATGGATGAACTTCATAAGGCAGATGGTCTGAGGCGGCCTAAATATGCATGGAATCCTTCTAGAAACCCATCTTTGTCTTCAAGGTTGAATTTGCAGAAAGTGAAGACTTTAAGGGTGATGGAAATAGGCTGGGAAAGGGTTAAAGTGAAAAGGTTTAGGACTATCTCATGTTTAACGCGGGTATTATAACAGCCTCAGCAGCCTCCCCAAGCCATGAATCATAGAAAGCCTTTTCCCTGCGTATGTAGCTATGGCATGGGGCTTTAGTCTTCTTCCCACACCAAAGAAACAAGGGGCAAAGTGCCCAGGGTTGTACATTTTACTGGCTATTCTTTACTCTGGTTTATACCTTCATCAAAAAGTGATGTGTGTCTTGGTACTCAATTGCTTAGGATAATTTTGCTGATAGACTCCAGAAAAGAAAACTAACCTGATAGAAAAGTAGAGTTTCTGTGCTAAGCTTTGCTGGGAGAGTGAATTTAACGAAGCGTCTAACAAGAATAAAAGAAAGACTTCTCAATAAAACCATGTTACGTATCTAGAACATATCTGGTCAGGTTTCATCTTTTTTTTTTAAAAAAATGATGTTTACCCTTCTTTGAGCTATACATTATTTACATTTTTAAAGACCAATGAGGTCTTTATCATTTGGGTAAGAGCTCATGGTGATTAAACTCCCAGGACAAAGATGAGGCTTTCCAAAAAGTGCTGGTTCTCATCTGTGTGCTAAGGCCTATTTTAACAAACAAATTGCTATTATAAACTTTTAAAATAGAAAATTAAAATACTTCTTTTAAAAATGTCCCATTAAATTTTCTTTTTTTGCATCCAGCATATCAAAAGCAGATTATGCTTTCTGATTAGACAGAACCAAAGGAAGAAATGAGAGTGAGTCCCCATACTTCTTTCATCTAGAACTAGAGACGAGAGTTTATTTACACTGTACTTTCTCAATAGGGTAGTGAGCGGCGGGGAGGAGGCCACCTCTGCAGCACTGCTAAGTAACCAGCTGAAGACACCTACTCCAACTTGAGTGCTTATGGCGCGTTTTGGGTGGAGCTGTAAGGCATGAGAAAGGTGGCCTGCCACTTTTACACATTCAAGAGTGATTTTGCGCATTCCAGAAATTTAAGTTTCCTTGAGAAATACCGTGTTTGGAAGAGCTTCTGAAAATTGCTCGAGAACAAAAAAGCATTAAAGCTCATACAGTACATTTAGAAGCACGATATATATGGGGGAACATTTCAAAAGCTCAGTAAAAAGGCTGTTTTTCCATTGAGTTAAATAGTAAAGAATTGAGCACGTTATTGTATATGGCTGTGTGTTCAGAGCTTTCAAAAATCACATCCTGCCACAATTAACAGCCAAATGAGCACTTTTTGGTCCCGGGCCTATAAATAAACACAGTAATTCTGCAACTTGCTCACAGATTAAGAAACTATTCTGAAACAAAAACCTAAAAACTGGTTAGAAATTTGCTTGTCAGAAATCCAGTACAATTTGCATTCGTTTTTTGGAATAGTGACCAAGAACTGACACCTATCTTCATAATTAGGAAATAATTATTCATAATATGGAAGAAGAAATGAAATCTTTAATAGAAAGGCATGTGGCCTTTCACAAAAGAATACTGAATACTTCCTTTTTCAGTTTGTCTGTTTGCTTTGTCAGGTGACACATGTTAGGGAATACTGGCAATCCTTCAAGAAAATGACTCAAAAGGTGATTTACAATTGGCTGGTGCTATCCCCTAATGCTCTTTTTACCTTATTC
The DNA here is from genome assembly GCA_004027955.1 of Chaetophractus vellerosus. Classification (NCBI taxonomy): domain Eukaryota; kingdom Metazoa; phylum Chordata; class Mammalia; order Cingulata; family Chlamyphoridae; genus Chaetophractus; species Chaetophractus vellerosus. Next base: position 5,779 of record PVKH010034593.1, on the reverse strand, counting down.
TCTAATTTTATGGAAACAAATTAAGAACATTAAGCCATAAGATAAGAGTATAATATACCTGAGCACTGGTGATGGGGCAAAAGCTGCAAGATGGTGTTAGGCTGCCAGATACAATTCCTTGCCTGCCTATTTGAATGCTGGCACCCTGGGAGTTCACAGGCTTTTCTAGGGACAAAATTTAAAACTCTGGCAAAACTGTCTATAGGTGAACTTACTGCTCCATTTTGGCCACTTGAATCTATATCTCCTTCTCCCATTCCCATGCCTTCTTCCCATCTTTTTAACTGAGACTTCTTTTCCTTTACGATTTCCTTCAGATCTATTTCTTTCTAAGACCTGTTTCATAGGTTACAGTACAAAATTTTAAAAGGGGAAAAGGCTGATGAACATTAATCTTTGGAGATTTAAGCATTTAAGCTCGTTTTTCAAAAAAATTTAATTATGCTATCTATGAATTAGACACTTAATGACATCACAATTTAGGCACTTTGGATGAACCATATTTTGTAATGGTATGAATACTATTAACCTTCCAAAAGTTACCGTTATTAGTATCTTTACTAATTAGCACTGACAAAATTTTTAACTTTTTCCAGGTACATATGTCCGCTATCTCGTCACCTGGAATGAACATTAAATTTTCAAGTTATTTTTAACCATAATGTTCATTTAGGCCTACCAAACAGACAAAAGAAAAAAGGAGGGGGGAGGGGAGGGAAGGGAGGGGAAGGGAAGGGAGAGAAGGAAAGGAAAGGAAGAAAGAAATTGACTAGGCAAATTACCATCTTAATCTATGCATTGCTCTTATGTAATAGGAAGGAGAAAAGAATCCAACTTTTCGTGGCCAAGGTCTGAGTTTGATCCCTGGTCAAAAGTTCTTTCTGGGGCTCCTAAATCTGTTTCACCAGCTGACAGGAGGGGAACAGCTATAAGAATATGGAGAGATTCTTGCTCAATGTCTTACGTACAGTAGTTACTCAAAGATCACCAAAGGGATTACATGAATGAATGAAAGAATGAATGAATGAATGAAAATCAACTCAAAAGGACACTGATAGAGTGATAGTGTGGCATTTCAACAGATAAACAATCTAGGATGATAAAAACCATTTAAATAGCTGATAACATTTCATATGAGATTTTTATCATTTAATTTCAAGGATAGCCATATTGTACTTCACCCTATTTTAAAATTATAAAGTAGTCAATTAAAAGACAAAAACAAAATCAATTAATGTCTGTGTTCTTGGCCAGACATCATAGCCATGCAAAACCAGTTAAAACGCACCATCGGGCACAGTCATCCCCACATTCTAATGTAGTTTGAAAACTTAGTTCTGTCCCCTTGATCAGCAGGAAAACCTTGAAATAGAGATAACTCCTGCTGTACCCATATCCTACTATAACTCTGTACAGATTAACTAATTGGTGTTAGGAGATTTAAAGATAAAAACCCCAGTTTATTATTGCTGTTAGCCCTCAGATTCAGCACCAAATTTTAAAAAAATTATAAAAATCACCTTCATGCCTAAATTTTGCATTCTTAGAAAAGATTCCCATGAAGTAGCATGATGAATCAGGCTAAATGGTTTTGACTGCAAACACTTACGGGCACGATTTATGAATGGAAACATGTGAAGGCCACTCGGCCAGCTCTGAGGCCCCATACTTTCTCCCAAGACTATTTATAGAAAGTGTATGGCCAGTGGAAAAGATCTCATTTATTTTTACAAGGCAGTCACAACATGACTGTAGAATTCGCGCCCTCTCTCTGGGAAGGTCATCCTCTTTACCTAAGGGTGCAGCTTCAGGAAGGGAAGTCAGATGAAGGAAAGCCAACTAAGTCAGATGAGTCAATCCTTGCCACCAACCCTCATTTCCCAGGCAGGACTCTATGATTCTGCTCCTTGAGATGTCATCTAGATCATGACTAACAAGTAAAAATAAAGTCTATTACATAATATGCTTCCAAATTTTACTGCTAAAATAGGTTGTACGGAGATAACGGAGTGACTCTTATTTATAGTTTGTCCTACATTTCAAACAGCTGAACACAATAAAGCAAAACCCAACTTTAATGGATGTGGCAAAAAGAAGATTGTGAAAAAATATGTTTAAGGTATTTTGTTCTGATTGCCATATTACTCCTGAAATATCTAATATTCCTGGACAATTCCATGCAAATGTAGAGACTAAGTAAATATTTCCTGATTCCAAAATATCATCATTTACCTAGACAGAAATCTGATATAATTTAGCAAATAACATATATAGTTTAACAAATCACCCCTGGTCTTATATAGTGAATGTATAACCTATTTGCACAATGAAGTGAAACCAAGCCACTGTCATCAACTAGAATGTCCTATTGTCAATGTTACACACAGTCTATAAAATCAAAGATTGAATGGGAAAGGAAAGGTGGAGGAAGGAAAAGTCAAAGGGAAAATGAAAGTTGAGTCCTCATGCCCTCTGGGACATACTGGGTGCTGAAACCTTGGCAGGGAAAAGTGTGTCATCTTACTGGGCTCATGCATCATAATCACTTGAAAATGATACGGGTATAATTTTATCCTTAAGTGGCCTCTGCTTAAGGACAAAGAGAAAGAGAGCAAGTAGAGAATTCTACTTGTGATCCCAGAAGTTCGCCAACAAAGTTTAAAAATGACAAATACAGCGTTTATTTCTTGTTCTCCGAATCAACCTTTTTAGAAGTCTGCCTCCTGAAAGTTCCTTCTGAAAGGGGAGGTCCCATTTTCAAGGAAGCTACAAAATACTCCTCAATCCAGCTTCCAAATCAACATTCTTTGGGGCTCTAGAAGAAACACTAAAAACATGCAAATAATTTTCCACGTGGAAATATCCTGATTTCCACACTTATTCTTGAATATGTGGTATGGAAGTTTCAGCTGAGGAGTAACATCCATTATAGGCACAAAATATCAGACTCTGTAACCTAACATGAATTTCCTTGCACTTCACAAAGGATGAGACTGATACCCATCAGCAAGTGTGCAAAGTGCACAATTCCATTAAGAGTTTCTAAATTAAATATAAACATATACAATTCCATTAAGAGTTTCTAAATTAAATATAAGCATATACATAACTTCTGCATGCAAATTAATATGCAAGGATACTGGTTCCTCCAGGGAACTGTGCCCAGCCTCTGTTTACAAATACAGTAGCAATAAAAAGCAAAAACAATCTTTTAGGAGCACCAGCCTACCAGTGCTGAGGTAACTGTCCATCTACTTTATGTGCTTAATCTAAATTATACTATTAAGTCAAGACTTCCCATTGAATTGCTTATTTGGCTCTTAGCCAAAAAGACTTATCCAGAAGTGTGGTACATATTTAAATAAGCCACTTCAGTGGTTTGTGTTAATTGAGTTGCCATCTCAACTACAGATTAGCACTTACAAGAAATGTCTACATAACACTGGCCAATCTGGGTCCTTAGAAGGAGGCGGCTGAACTAATTTTTCAACGATTTAGGGTGACCAACAATCACAGCCCTAGTCTGGACCCAAATGGAACTTGTATATAACTGGACAGGCATTTAACTCAGATTTTTCAGCTAGGACTCAAGTAATGCGTTTCCGATTTTCCTCATATAACTGCCTCATTTTTAAGTTTAAGCAAGGATTGATGGCAATAGTTTAGAATAGTGTCCTCTCACCCTCCCCCAGGCAACATTAGGAAACACAGCCACACTAGCGGTTGGCTCCTTCTTGCAGAAACACCAAACTCTATGTCTGTCCCGGCAAACCACTTCCAGTCCTCCACTTACAACCGATGCCAATGTCCTTCCCTCCAAGGTGGAATGTTAAACCTTGATTTGCAGTAAAGTCAGAAAAGCTTCCTTCTACTGCTCTCCCCGAGTGAGAAATTGTGTTTGAGGACCAGTCATTTGGGCATTGCTTCAAAAGGCACATTTATTCCAGTGGCAATTTAAGTAAGTAGAGAAGGAAAGAATAAGATTCAATAATAATAATAAAACATAAACAACAAAACAAAACGAAAACCCAGGAAGGGTTTTGTGGAATATATTAAAGTAAACAGGACTCTGGGATCTATACAAACCATGTGAGCTCCTTACCAATAGTTTAACCAGGGTCCCTAAGGTAAAAGAATAATTCACAGCTGTATCATGACACACATAGGCCTTCAGAAAACACTGTTTAAAAAGTAGTTGAGAACTCTCAAGCAGCTTGCCCCTGATGTCCAGTTCAAGTGAATGCAATGTAGAAGGGCTGCAAAATTCAAAACTATATGTCAAAGAAAATCAGTGCATATCACAGACTTTGATAAATCATAAAAAAATCATTGTATATATTACTATTTAAATAACATCTGAGAAACACTTTGCATTAATTAACGTGTTCACATTCCATGCATTTTCTAGCAGGATAAGCCCTAGGTTTACATCTTCGTGCCTGTTTCCTACAAAGCTCCATTCTTTTGACAAATCCAAGCATTCCTCAGACTGAAATGGAAGTACCAAGGGCTTTTATCCATTTACCCTCTTTACTGCATACCTGACCTCACCGGGCTACTCGTTATTACCGCTGGCACAGAAGACGATTGGAAGAGCGAACTATTTGGGGTTTTATTGGGGGTTTTATTCACTGCCTTTGAAAATCCCTGGATATCACAGACTCTCCAAACCCCGCTTGAAATTCTCCCAGTGGCAACAACCAGCCGCCTTCTCCCTCCTGCTCGATCCCCTCTCCCTCTTCCAAAACCCCAAGCGCCCTGGGACCCCCATATAGCGGGAGGGCTTTTCCCCTGTGGTTTTGCAGCACCCTCCTCAAGCAAAGAAGGAAACACAACAAAACTTGAAAACAAACCAACAAAAGCAACAACAGAAACTCCAAACAAACAGGTGGGCGAACCAGCGGCCTCCTCCAAGGGGGAGGGCTCACTTCTTACAGCAGAATTCGGAGCCAGTTAGGAACTTCCTGATGACCAGCCCCAGGCAGACCACCAGCAGCAGCATGTAGCCCACCGTGCCCGAGAAGGTGGGCGCGGCGGGCGGCGCCTTGAGGAACTGGCGCAGGCCCTCCTCTACATAGTACACCTGGTCATAGATGCTGAGGAAAGTGAAGATGTGGAAGAGCTGGTGGCTGTGGCCGATGATGTCGAAGAGGCCCGGCTGGATGCGCTCGGGAATCTTGCTCACGTTGAAGAAGGCGGCCACGATCAGCCAGAAGTAGCGGCGGTAGAAGTGCACGAAGAGCGTGGGGTTCTCCCCGCGCAAGTCGAAGAGCCAGCTCTCGAGCATTATGGGGCAGGCCATGCTGAGAGGCATGATGAAGACGAAGGTGCGCAAGGCGAACGGGTAGGCGCACCAGTCGGTGCGACTCTTGCAGCAGGCCACGGTGCAGGCCACGGCCAGCACGAAGGCCACCGGCAGCACCAGCGAGCGGTAGGCGGCGATGAGGCGCGTGCAGTCCACGTGCCAGCCCAAGCGCTGCTGCACGTACGGGGTCATGACCCTGGCGTCTAGCAGGCTCAGGCCAGGCAGCAAGTAGTAGTAGTAGGCCACCGTGCTGCCGAAGCCATAGTAGCTGATGGACGCGTAGTCCAGGTAGAAAAAGGCGGCGCGCAGGCGCAGCGACAAGCAACTGAACACGTGCGCCGTGCAGCTCATGGCGAAGGTCAGCAGCACGCCCGACGCGTAGCACCACAGCGGCAGCAGCCACGGGTGGTGGAAGGGCACGTCGCGGCCGCTCAGGAAGAACAGGCGGCAGAACTTGCTTAGGAACAGCAGCAG
>PVKH010034592.1:0-11843 GCA_004027955.1 Chaetophractus vellerosus | reverse complement strand
CAGAGATTTCGGAGATGTCTTCCCCCGTCACTACACCTCGCGGGCCACCCCAAGTCCCTTGTCTGCTTGGGTAGGGTAAAATAGCTTTCCATAGTTTTTTTCTTTCCAGTTGATTTTTAAAATGATATAAAATTCATGTTAGACTCAGCCTCGTCTAATGATTAGCCTTTTGAGTTTCAAAATACCCAGATCTTGTGAATTAGAATCCTTGGCTTCTACAACTATGACCCTTGCTATGAATTTCAAGAGCTTATTTAGAGCTAAAGCCAGCAACTTGCCTCTGATTCTGCATACGGTTGTGAGTTGTGCCTCGAGGAAATGCGTGCTGCTCATTTAATAGGATGATGGTCACAAGGAAAAATGTGTGCGTAGGGAAGTGGGGGAGAGTCAGGGTGGCAGTGCTGGTCATGATACAGGATGGGGATGCCAAGGAGGGGAGAACCTAAGTTAATATCTCAAATTCTTGTCCTTTAACACATTTATGCAACATGTGAAATGGAAATGTCTGTTAGTATTTAAGAAAGCTTTCCCCTGACTCCTTTTAAGAGGAATTGTTAAGGGATCCAGGGCCTCTTAGTCTAGAGAAAATTAGTCTCTGGGAGTTGTTGCCTGGTGTTTCTAAATATCTACGAGCTGTTGTTGGGTAGAGGAGCCTCCAGAAAGGAGGAGGAAAGGAAATCACATATATTGTCTATATTCTGCCAATGCTTTTAGGCATTTTACTTCTGTTATTAGATTTATTCTTTAGAACAACCACATGAGGGTAGGTAGGTATTATCACATATTTTTACAGTAAAAAAACAGAGGCTCAGAAAAGTTTAACAACGTATCTGTAAAGAAGCAATAAAGCAAAGTGTTTACAAGCACAGGCTCTGGAGCCAGACTGTCTGGTATTATATCCTGGCTTTGCCAGTTACTAGCTGTATGACCTTAGACAATTTACTTAACCTCTCTGTGCCTTGGTTTTCTTACCTGTAGAATGGGGGAAATGATAGTACGTATTCAAAGAGTTGTTGTGAGGATTAAATGTGCTAATACGTTTAAAGTGATTAAAGAAGTTCTTGGCACTTAGTAAATGCTGTAGAAAGGTTTTATATTATTATTTGTAGTAGTATTAACCTAGCCATGAAGCTATAGAAAACAGTACATGAATTTGAACCTAGATCAGACTGTCTTTAAACAAACATATATTGATGTATATAATGGAATACTAAATATTCGTATGCATTAAATTTTATAATTTCTTCAAGAATTTAGAGAAGAGGAAATCAGAAGGGATGGAATTGTCTATACTTTTTAAATGGCATTAGTGGGATTTGGGATGGAACTTAAAGATGGGTAGAATTTTAATTTATTAAGCATGTCTTATTTTTATAAATGGAAAACATAAAAGAAAAAAAGATAAGTGAGAAGTTTCAGTAGAGGCTTTCCATATATGAGGAGCAGTTTAAAAACGTGCACTGAAAAGATAATAAAAGGTGTGTAAAGGAGCCAGTGTGATAAGCACCACTGAGTGGCCAACTGAAAACCCATTCCCAACCCCTATATCCATCGCCCTTCCACCATAATGGTTGGCAGATTATATACACTCACAGCCTCTCTCACAGCTAGTGTAGTCAAGTGACCACAGAGCTGAAGGAAGGCTAAAAAATTCTAGGGAAGCATCAGTTTTCCTGATTAAAAAGAAAATCAGCTGAAATCACCTTTCCCCCTTAATTCCTGGTTTGAACATAGAAATGATGCCGAAACTGTGACAGCCTTCTTGAAGATAAAAAGACAAAAATCTAAAGCCAAAAAACAGAAAGACAGAAAGAGCCTGAGTTCTTGTGACTATCATGGAACTGCTGAGCCACAAATAAAACTCCCATTTTGGCTGTTTCTGTTACTTGAACCTAATACATTCTCATACAGAGCTCCTTATATCTGCTATTCCTACATTCTTTAGATTATCCTTTATTCCTTAATAGTCAACTCCTCATTACTCCAATCCCATTAGAGTTAATAATCCTATATATTAAACCTTTTTTATTCAAATTACTGTTGGGTATCTCTCTCCTGATTGGACTAAGACAGATACAACCTGGCTGGAGCAAAGTCTTCAAACTAGTGAGTAAATGTTGGATAAAAAGGGGTAAGGTCAAAATTGTGGTGGGTAGAGGGGGCATGAAATTGAAAGCCAGGATGGATTTTTTTTAAAGTTTATTTTATATTTTTAAATTTTTTGAACCACCCTTTTTTCATTCTTTTTTTTCTTCCCCTTCCTTCTCTCTTTCCTCCCACTTTTCCTTCATTTCCTTCCTTTTTTTCCCCTTCTTTATTTCCATCCACATTTTTTAAGCTTTTCCTATATGCCAGGTACTGTGCTATCTAGCATTGTGAAAATAATCTGTGTATATAAAAACACGTTGAGTACTACCACATTAAGAAAAATGGTTACATGGATTGTCGCAAATTTGGAGGTTACGCTTTAGATGGGCTGTCCTCATACATGGGCTCTATCAGGGGTCTGGAGAGGATATCTCAGTCCTCCTCCCAAGAAGCTTGGACTGTCAAGAGGAAGAACTAATCCAAACACATTTAGAATGACCCTAAATTAAAAGTCACATGAGTGCAGGCTTCACAGTGCAGGGGTTGATTTATAACCAAGTTACCTATTACATGGGCAGCGCCCTATAGTAGTATGGTCTGATTTATTTATTGACGGTGCCCTTGGGTCAAATACTCATGCAGTAAAAGTCAAAGGTACAAAAAGAACTGTTATTTCTAATCTGGAGCCTTAGGTAATGTTGCCCTCAAGCCCTCATCTGTCCAGCTAATGGTGGTGGGGTGGAAAAAGGGCAAAGAGGGACGGGGGTTTAAACTTGCCAATTTATAGAACCTCAGTCTATTCTAGTTTATAATGATCTTATTTGGGGTTAACACAGCCGCCTTTGAGTAAATACTTCATCTTTCAAGGTACATCATTCCTCTTTCCTATAGTAGCATCATGTTTCAGGGGGAAGCTTATGTGTCTTTGCCATGAAGGAAAGGATTTCTGGTCCATGTGCTGTCCCTTGGGAAAACAAATCCAGTTTCCAAGTTATCAAAATAGGGAAGATAATACTGGGTGCAATTAAGTGAACTTTTAAGGCCACATGCTCACAAGAGCTTTGAAAAATATTAGTACCTTGTTCTGACACTCCTGAGATTTCATATTGTGGCTGCTTTTTCATTTACAAGGCCCTAAAATATAACCAAAAATATCCTCTGCTATATTATAATATTGGTTGTGGCATTGTGACCACACGTATATATTTAGGTTCACAAGTCTCATTACTTTAAACATATCTTTAAACCTAAATGCCTTTGGAATAGTGAAGAAAATGGTTTGAGTATTTTGTGAGGACTAAGAAAATTTCAAGCCAATTCTTGTAGCTGTATTCTGCTGATCTTGGGGAGGTGTTTAGGATAATTAAATGTGAAACACAATAGAACAGGCAGAATTTTTCTGTCACTGTTTCATAATTTGAGTTTATAGATGCAAAAATTGATGAGCCATTCCATTTATAAATTGCCTAATTTTATGTTGAGTGGTGGAGGAAGACATATTAACTCGTAGCATCTAGAAAAAGACTTAGAAAATGCTGCCAAATTTACTTAGTTATCTGCAAGAAGTATTTCCCTCAAAAAGTCTTTTATACATATATATTTTTCTCACATTTTGTTGCAAAATAAAAACCTGATTAAAATAGACTAAGAAATAACATTTTGTGTTTAAATCAACACTAAGTTAAAATGTTTCATATGTGGTAACATTAAAATATATTCCAACTCAGCATGAAGGTAAAGAATTTATATCTGAAGGTTAGATATTTTAACTAGAGCTTTTCACTAAACACACACAACTTTTTTGGTCTCTCTTTCACTCTCTTCATTTTTGTTCCTTTCATTGTTCCTTTCTCAAAGAGTCTTTTCAATACACAAAAATATCTTCCTCTGTGGTAGAATTTTCCTTTTTATTTTATATTTGAAGGTGAAATGGACATCTTTCAGGTTCTCATCAAAATGCTTCAACTATTTAAAAAGTCTATCTAGAAATATTTTCCTTTGTTTTCTGAATTTAAATGACTTTTATAAATTAGAATAACAAGTAATGCCTTTTTGTGTTGAAAAGGGTTAACATAGCAGGGCTAGGACTACTATCCTTGGAAAGACTTGTTTACAAGGGTGGATCTTGGCTGGCAACCAGAATTTTAATTTCAGGAGTGTTCCACCACTTCCTAGCTGATAAGGGTGGCTCACTGTGCCTTGACTGTTTGTGCAAACAATATGGTTTATGATGAACACCTGCTTTCCTTCTGGGAGTCTGGAATTTTGGTACATGTCTGTATGACCAGCACCCAGCTGGATCTCTAATGGGCTTCCCTGGGCAGAAACAACACACACATGTTGCTGGATTTTGCTACTGGGGGGAAGATTGCATTCTGTGTGATACTTTGAGGGATGGAGAGAATAGAAGGAAGCCTTCACATGGATTCCTCCAGACTCTGCCTGTACCTTTTCTGGCTGTGTATCTTTATTATGCCATTTTAATAAGTCTTAAGTGTGAGTACAACTGTATGATGAGTCCTATGAGTCCCCAACCTACTTTTGCAATATTTTACAATTTTTTAAAAAAAGAAACAAATGACATAAAGATTTAAAGGTGCAAGTATGTCATGATGGCTGATTCATAGGTGTTTCTCCACATTGACTTAATTTTTTCTCACATTCTGATAAGCAAGGAGGTCAACTTTTATTTTTTTTCCAGTGTTACAAAGGTAACATTCCATAGTCGCTAAAATAACACAGGACAGCAGAGATATCTGGTTCCAATATAAATACTGCCTAAAGAAAATGAACATGCAAAATTTAAAAAGAACTCCTGTTGTGTGAATGGTATACATTTTAACCAAATAAGGTTAAGAGTGGTCCTTTATAACTTCTCTGCTCAGGGAGGAGGGGGTGGGCCATGCAGCTGGGTTGGTAAATGTGCAACAGCTGGCAAGCCTCTGTTGCCAGCTCCTATTTTAGATTAGTCAGAGTCCTGGCTCTACAAAATGTAGCTCTGAATCCCAAAGAACAGTTAGAGAGGATTTTTGGAACTTCATTTCTTTTCATTTTCCTGTGCTCGTTACGTCAGTAAATGGGAATAGAAATGTGACTTTAAAGAATCTATGGTAGGAATGATAATGAATAGCAGGTCAGGAAAGCAGACGTTCATAGCTCTTGGCATCGTAAGTTTTAAGCTGATGCCTCAGAGTTGCCAGTGAAACTATTATGAAAACTTGCGATTGACTAATTGCATGCTGGCTTATTTAGAAGGGCAAGTCTGAAAGCCAATTAAATAAATCTGAAATAGTTATATTCTCCACTGTCTCAAAGGACCTATTTATAAGGATGCTGGGGCTAGGGAATTGATTTTAAAATATTAGTGACAGATTTCAGAATCCTGTGAATTTCATTATTATCTCATTGAAGGCAATAAAATGCATCACAGATTTTTACTATAATAGAAAATAGATATTAAAAATAAAAGTGGTTTAGTAACTTTTCTGTAAACTGAAGTCTTTAAAATAAACAAATAAAAATAATAAAAATAAATGAAAAGTTAGTAATAATGCAAAAGGTTGTTTCTAATTGCATACTGCTTGCTATCCTGGGCCTTATGCCTTTTATCTTTATTCCACTCCATATTAATGTTAATTATTACAGCATCAAAGGACTAGCATGGCAATGTTTGACTAATTTAACCTGACTCGGTTGTGAATGGGAACGGTATTCTTATTTGAGTATGAAGTATTGGCATAGTACCTTTTATATTGATGTTTTGAAGTATATATAATTATAGAACATACTTTATCAACCTTGTTGCATAGTTAATTCTATCAATTTCTATGTGCTCATTGATAAATACAAATTTAAGAAGGCATCATGACTCTTTCATGTTACACTAGACAAGATACACATCTCCCATTTCTGAACCATGAAGTTTACTGTTCATTGAAGAGGGCAACAGAACATTTTCTCAAGGAAGAAGTCCCCGACTATAATTTCTAAGTGTTCCACTCCAATCTTGCTGTTTTTCCCTCTGGACTTTTTCACTCCTGTAGCTAATTAAGACTTCACAAGTTGAAATCTCCATTTCCCCCTATTCTCTTTCTTCCCTCATCTTCTTGTTAAAACATTTATGAAATTCAAGGTTTAACTATAAAGTTATGTGATTGCTTTCTATTTTTTAGTTATTCAGTATATACATAATTTGCACACATTACTCAGAATATGGAAACCATCATGTATAACCACTCTGCTACCTTTTTCTATTCTCTCATCTTGCCCTGAAGTCTCAGAAGAGGAAGTTGGCCTACTCATTTATGATTAATAATTTCTGCACCAACAACGCAAAGGATTCCACACATTTTTTCCCGACCAATGAGAAATCTCTTTTATTTTCATGCCTCCCTGAATTAAAACTCTTTCCTTCTTTTCTATTTCTCCTTTAAACATATAAATATCTCTTTGATCTCTACCTATCTCATCTTTTCTCCAGTGGTTGACAGAGGGAAGTACTTGCTTTATTGAAGATCTATGTTTTATTGTAACCAAACTATTGTACCATAGTTTTCTCTATAATGTTTCTCCTTCCCTAATTTCCTGGCTATTTTAAGTGGCAGCACCATAATGTGACCCTTAGCCACTATTCTGATTTACAAGTGTTTTGTGAGTCACCCTCCACATCCAATTCTCTCCTTTGTGCTCCTTTGCAGGACAGTGTACTTTATGTCTCCAGCGACTTCATGGGTGAAGCACGAATGAGCACCTGTGATGGGGAGATGGGAAAGGAGGTTCGCATAGAGGAAATAAAACATGGGAATACCAAAAGTTGGAAATGGTCTTCCCTTTGCCCAGCTTCTTTCTTCTCAACTGATTGCATATACTTTGCTGCCAGAATGGTTTCATATAAAAATGTACTCTGCTTTTTTTCCTGCTCAGAAACTAAGACAACCAAATAACATTCTTATGTATGTCCTATAATAATCTTCCTTCTTTATTTTAACATCCACAATTCTTAGACAAGACTCAAGGCTCTGTCTAGTCCAGTGTGGCCCATGTTCAGCGATTTGATTGTTACTTTGTGTGTATTCCACCTGTACTGGTATTTCCTTAATGATTTCTTTAAATCAACACACTACCTGGTATGGCTTCTTTCTAATTTAAATCATGTCACTATGTGTTGTAACCTTTGTCTAATAATATCTATGCAATTATGAAGCAAATGTCTTAAGTTATAATTTTCTAATTATACATAGATCTAAATAACATGTGAACTATCAAGCCATCATACATAATATATTTAGGGAAACACAGCTCTAGGAATACTAGAGCTTATTGTTCCCTTTATATAAATTGCCCATTTCCAATTTTCTGACTTCCCATGTTTTATTTCCTCTATTAGAACTCTCCTTTCCCATCTCCCCATCACAGGTGCTCATTCACGTCACTTCATCCCTTGACAATCTGGCTTAAGTTACCTGCTCTGGCCCTACTCTGTGTACTCTTCAGTCTTTTTCCTTCTGCACTCCATATTTGTACATCATAATATTCTAAATTTCATTTATTTTATTTTTCAGTATACGTAAAAGTTTTACACAAATATTCTTAGATCCTCCCCCAACTGTATGATATTTTTTCCCAAACATATGAACTGAGGACCAAGATGATATCTTTAAGTTGTGTGATATCTCTCCCCTACCTAATACAAGAGTGGTACCCTGTGGACTTCCAACTATATGGAAAAGCTAATATCTTTATAATGAATAGGTAGACAAGGTCATAATAGTTAAAATTTATGCTTTCATATCCCTAGATGGGGAAATAGTATCATTTCTGTAGCATACAAATTAGGACCTCATGATTTTTCAGGCCAGAGTAATAGTGCATGCAATGGCCTAAAGGTAAGGGAAAAAACATGGAGTGCTGGGGAAATGTAAAGAAGCTGGAGTATCTGAAGCAAAAAATGAGAGAGGGAAGTGGGAAAGATGTCACTGGGAAGTAAACAAGGAGCCATTCAAGAATACTCTTGGAAGCTTTGTTAAAGAGTCTGAATCTAATTTTTAAGAGTCAGTGGTGAGCAGCTGAAGGGTGGGATGATCGGATTTTTATTTTAGAAAAAATGAGTTTAACTCTTTTATAAGGAATGGATTGAAAGTGGGCACATAGAAGAGAGAGAATGAGAAACTGGTTATGAGCCTTGACAATAATCCAAGCAAGAGATGATGTTGACCTAAGTTAGGGTAATGGATCTGGGGAGCAACGATGTGGACAGATTTGAGAACAGTGTAGGGGTGGAATCAATAGGACTTAGTGATCAGCTAAATGTGGCAGATGAGGGAGACGGAGGTGTCTAAGCAAACTGCCATTTTTCTGGTTTTGGCCATAGGTAGATCGTCATACCACTCATTGAGCAGGGAACACAGGAAGAACTGCAGACTTGGGTAGAAAAACAATGAGTTCAGTATTGGACATGTCAAATTTGATTTGCCTGTGGTACGTACAGAGTGAATTATCCAAGGAGTTGGATGTATAAGTCTGAAGCTCAGAGGAGTGATCTGAGCTTGAGATTCAGGAATTATCATCATAAAGAGGTCATCAAAGCTCAGGTTCAGGAATAAATTTCCCAGAGAGATATGTAGGAGACATGTGGGTGAGCCTTGTGCTGTACACTGAGGAACTCACTGCTGAGAAACAGACCAAACAAGGGGATTGCAAAGAAGACTGAGGAACCAAGCCAGAGGTATGAGGAGAACACAGAGAGAACAGAGTCACGGAGAAGAAGGAATTGTTTCAAGGAGAGAATCATTAACAGTGACAAGAGCAGCAGAGAGGTAAAGTGACGTAGGGACTTAGATTACTGGACTTGGCCACATTCCAGTGGTCATTATCCATGGCAAGGGCAGATTATGTGAGGAGTCAGCCCAAGGCATGGGGAAAGCCTTACCCCCAGGGAGCCTTCCTCACTTTTATGTTGACTCCTTCTAGTGCCCACTTAAGCGACCATCAGTAGCACCTGGGAGGCCTTTTAAAAATGAAAAATTCTGAGCCACACCCTCAGAAACTCTGAGAGAATAAATTTCCATTGTTTTAAGCCACCAAGATTTTGGTACTTTATTCCATAGCACTAGGAAACAGGCACCAAAATGTTTCTAACAAATACTCCAGTGGATTCTGCTGCAGATGGTACATAGATCACACTTGGAGAAACACTGAGTCTATATGGACTACTTTTATGCAAAGGGGGTTTGGTGCTCATGTAGGTGGACGGGGGACTTCCTGGAAGCTTAAATCCCAGGATTACTGATCAAAGGGTCAGGCTCTAATAGAGGTGCCATTTATCTGGGTTTTTATACAACATTGGCCCTTTAATATCAAGGAATCATAAGTGAAAGATTTTAATCTGATTTAGAGCTCATCACTGTTGCCAGAATTAAAAATTGACAGGAACATATAGACTTTCATTGTTCTGAGCCACCTAGGCTATGACCCAAAGGAACAAGTACATATAACTACTTTGGTAAGCAAGTGAAAGAAAAGGTTATTAGAAAGTTATATTATGAATTATGAATTGGATCCTCCCATCTCATTTTAGTCAGGGACCTCGGATAATCAGGGAGATACATCTTTATTGGAAATTTTGCCATATTTGGGAGAAATATTATATCTCAAATTATCTCAGAGAAATCATCAATATTACAAAAAAGACAAAAGACTGTTTTTATTAACTTTTTTGTTGCAATAATGTGCAACTAGTTCTTTAATAGTGAATACGATATCACAGAGCAAAGTGCTATGGGTATCCATTTGGAAACTGAATTATTAAAAAAAGAACACAGGAAGGTTATCTAAAAGATGAATGAAGAGAGACTGGTTAAAAAATAGCCCCTTGTATAGCTGGAATAATGTTTCGTAGAATGTCTTTATTTGGAGAGCATTAAAGAACACTCATCTATCGAGACTCTTTTGATAAATTGATAGTTTTTACAAAACTAACACTATTTTTATAGTTGTAAAAATCTCTCCACATAAATTGTTTTTTTAACTACATATCACTGTATATGATTTTTATTATCTGTAATTAAAAGATAGGTCAGGTACCATTTTAAGCTCTTTCCTAGCCCAAGAATTTTATGATATTGACAAAAGTAGTTATTTTACTTTTGAACAAAGATAAGATGACAGAAAAGAAGGAAGGAAGGTAAGACAGAGGGAGGATGGAGGAAGGAAGCCTTTAGATGTGAGGCCATTACTTGCTTTCACAACATCCTATCCTTGGCCATGCGCTATCACACCACCAGCAAGATGTGAAGGCTGAAGTCAAGGATAAGGGAAGCCTTCCTCCACCAATAGGCACATGCCTGAAGACAGCTGTGACCTTTCTGACCACAGAATCAAGACAGCATTCCCAATGCACCCACTTTGTGCCTGATGCATGACTGTTAATTGTTAGCCTTGCACTCACAGCAGCCAAGGATAGCACTGAAAAGCTCATAGTTTTGAAATATGTCACTCAGAATTAGGTTTGAAATGATCAGATAGAGAAAGAGTTAAACTGCTTCAAAATACAAAGTAATGCCTTATTGAATGAATGCTTTTAAAAAAAAGATACTAGCCAGAAATTAAAAAATCATTTATGGTTTTATTTAGCTAGAGTTGTCCAGCAGTCTATATAGGAGGTACCTAACAAATACAACAGAATGGACCAGTCTTAAAAGGGTATAATGGAAACCTATAGTTCAAGAATCTACTTTATATCTTGTTCATAAATTTCTTCATATACTATGTTTTCAATATGTCATGGAAAGATTTTTAAAGAACTTTTTATTGTTTGCCAACTTAAGATTTCAAGGTCAGACTTTGCAAAATATATAAAAGGTAATCCAACTCTTTTAAATGTTATTAAAATTACTTACGTGGTGTTCCCTTGAATTCAGACAAACAAGGTCATAATGCTTCCTTGCAACTGAGTCTCCTGCATCTCTGGGTGCTGGTCATAAAACATCTGCCTGTGCTGGCCACAGATTGAGACGAGCAGCTATGGGGAACCGATGCCTATTAGAGAAGCTGATCTTGCTCTGTCTATTTATGTGTGTAAAATGTCTTTCCATCAGTGCCTGTGTGAGTCGAGCTTTTGCTGGCTACTGAGACACCTGTACAGGAGTGAGCTGACATCTCTTTAGATGTTTCTCCTTCTATTGGACAAGTTTTATCTTGAAGTTAGGAGAGAAGTTCACCAGGTCTTGAAGGGAGGAAAGGCCACACAACTCCAGTACAACTGATCTCCCAAATGAATGGGAAGTATTAATGTGATTATTTTAAGTAATGGCATACTATTATTCTTGTCAATGCTCAAACTATTCTCATTAGTAGAGCTTTATCCTCAATGTGAGACATTTTTAGCTTTTCAAGCTTCAATAAAAGTTCCTAAAGAAAAGCAGCCCTGGAATTTGAGATGTCACTGCATTGAAACCAAATATAACAACATCTGCAGGATTTTGTATAATGCCCGTCCAATTTGATTATCTTCAAAGAACCATCTTCAACTAAATATCCCTGTCCCAGAAGGCAGTGCCTTGGCCAGAGTGACTGTGAGATGCTGAATGCATTTTACTCATCCATAAATCCCATTAGTAAGATAAATATAGGAACAATTTTATTCTTCATAAATGTATGCCATTTACTATAGTGAAGTGGTATTTAAAGCTCAGGTTAAAATTGACAGTGCTGAAGTTCAACCTGGTGTTTTCAAGTTCTAAAACTCAAGAAATGCC
>PVKH010034591.1:0-11844 GCA_004027955.1 Chaetophractus vellerosus | reverse complement strand
GAGTCAGCTCACTGCGCAGGCGGCTCTGCTCTGTTCGCGGGCGGCTCTGCTTCCATTAGCTGGTGGCTCTGCTCCATTTGCGGGCGGCTTTGCCCTGCCCGTGGCGGCTCTGCCCTGCCTGTGGCAGCTTTTTGCCCTGCCCACGGCGGCTTGCTCTTCTCAAGGCGGTCTGCCCGCCCAGAGAGGCCCCCGGGAACCGAACCTGGGGCCTCCCATGTGGTGAACCGGCACCCTATTCACTGGGCTACAGCCGGACCCCCACTCTGTTTCTTGAGTTCTGCTGCTTCAGGAAGCCCACGTATTCTTTGGGAGCTTGGTTTGATGGCTGTTTGAGAACAAACACTACAGCCTGGGTTCCCTAGCTGAAAATCACTGACAATTTATTTTAATATGTAACGTGTGTCCCTCCCGTTTTTTTAATTTAGGATTTTAAAAGTATCCATATCTCTAGCTACTAATTTCAGTATGATCAAAGTAGCATCTCTTTTGCTGAACTTTAGGCCATTCATTAAAGCCGCGGTGGTTAATGAAAATGCTCATTTTCTTGGGCAGCAGCAAGCACAATCTTTCTGTTGTAGAATGAACAGTGGTGGGGAGATCTCTGCCCTTTCTTTTAGTTGTCAGATGCTCTTGTTGTTAAAACTCCAACATCCTGCATCAGGAGTCATCGAAACCTTCATGGCTTTCTTCCTAAAAGTCTTTATTTCAGGACTCATCCCTCAGAGTTCTGCTGTCAGATGTTCTGGGTTACAGCGGCCTCTGCCTGGCCATCTTTACTTGGGAGGTGTCTTGGCAGCATCAGTGAGGAAGGAAGGAGATGGAGCTAGAAAGTCTACAAAGTGAATCCTGGCCCTGGAATTTGCTAGCTGTGTGGTTCTGCCCTTTCTGGGCTTCAGTCTTCCCACTTGTAAAATGGAAATAGAAACAATAACTTCTCTTTCTACCTTATATAATTGCCCTGAGGATATTATAAAACCCTTTACAGGAAATAGTTTAATAGACTGCATATTGCTAAAGGGTTGTTGCTTTTTGGATATTGTCAAAATCTGTCTAAGGGTATTAAAAATATCCTTTGAACCATCCATAGACTGGATACTGGGTATGAGAAATAAAGGCTTGGAACATAGGAAGGCTCTTTTTCCCAGTCAAAAAGGAAGAAAATTGGCATGATGATTATAGCAGAAAATGTTGACTATTTAACATCTATTCTTCCACCACTCATTTCTCCTTTCTCCTTTCTAAAAGAACTCTGATTTTGTTCACATATCCACCCTTTCTTCATCATGACCATGTGCTTCAAGGGAGGAGGTTCTAATGCAGAAGGAGGTCTTGATTGGTCTAAGCCAGTGGTTGTCAAATTTTGGTGTGTATCCAAATCACCTGTAGAGCTTAATAAACATCAATTGTTGGGCCCAACCTCCAGAGTTTCTGGTTCAGTAGGTCAGAGTGGGGTCAGAGAAATTTCATTTCTAATAACTTCCCAGATGATGCTGATTCTGCTGCCCCGAGGACCATACTTTGAGAAACAATCATGGTTGTTCCTTGCTCCTTGCCAGTTATTGGCTAGGAAAAGAAATGTGATGCAGGTCTGGCCAATGAGATGTGAGAAGTCTGTGGGAGCTTCTGGGAAAGGCTCTTTTCAAAACAGGCAATAAGAGATGGCTCTTTTTTTGCTTCTGGACATTGTTGTCTCTGGATGGGGCACCTGGAACTGTGGCAGTCATTTTGTGACTGTGAATGGAGTAACCCTGAGGGGAAAGCAGACACATTGAGAATGATAGAGCCAAAAAGATGAAAAGAATCTGGGTCCTTGATGATGTCATTGAGTTGCCAAACTGACTTGGGGGCTGCCCATCTCTTATTTGTTGGGTCAATTTTAGTTAGAATTTTCTGTTACTCTCCTTCAAAGGCAACCTAATGGAAAAAGTGATAATCTTAAAATTACACCTCCCTTATGGAGATATGGGACTAGTTTATGTAAAAGGAGACTTGATCCTATGAGGAAATGAGAGATGCCTAGAGGGTGCACTTAGCCATACACCATGTACTTAAATCAATGTCCAAATATCAGGAGAAGAACCAGGAAGGGACCAATTTTAGGAAGGGTTGGAGTCATGAGCAAGTCAGGGTATGAGTTCAGATTTCACAACCTGGGAAGCATGAGCAAATTAGGATAGGCTGGGGTCACATGGGTAGGTAGAAAGAAAAGCACACTTTTGAGGATTTACTGGTCTGAGTGGGATATGAAGGATGGGCAGATGCACCCAGGATTGGGAAGAACAGCGGAGGAAAGGCAGGCTAAGGGGATCAGAATTGGAAAGCAGAAAATAAAAACAATGCCAAGGGGATTTGGCAGCTTACGTGCTGATTGAGATGTTATGCCCGCAAATGATACATCATTTTCTACTGTTTTGACACCAGCAAAGCAGTTCTCAATTAAAAGACAACATGGGGTACCGAAGTGGAATACTATGACAGCAGATAAGACATTCGGTAAGTCCATGGATGGTAGTTTTAGAAGAAGATTGCATGCAGGGAAGGCAAACCCATATCCAGAGTATGTGTCTATTCCAGTTAGAACAAAGCACTGCACCTTCCATGATAGATGTGGTCCAATGTAGTCAACCTGCCACCAGGTAGCAGACTGATCACCTTGGGGAATGGTGCCATATCAAGAGCTGAGTGTGGGTCTCTGCTGCTGGCAGATTGGGCATTCAGCAGTGGCTGCAGTCAAGTCGGCCTTGGTGAGGGGAACTCCGTGTTGCTGAGCCCATGCATAACCTCCTTCCTTACCTCCATGGCCACTTTGTTCAGGAGCCCATTGGGCAATGAAAGGAGTGGCTGGGGAAAGAGGCTGAGCATTAGCCACAGAGCAGGTCATCTTATCTACTTGATTATTAAAGTCTTCTGCTGAAGTCACCCTCTGGTGAGTATTCACATGGGACACAAAGATTTTCTTGTTTTTTTTTCCCACTCAGAAAGGTCTATCCACATACTCTTCCCCAGACCTCTTTGTCACCAATTTTCTAATCATATTCACCGATGAAAAGTGGACAGCTGCTGCAGCTGTCCACTCTTGGGTGGTATCTGCATACCTTGCAGAACCACCTGTAAACCAGGCCAGAGTTTTCCCTTTCTCAGTCAACTGATTGTAAGGAACTCAAAAGGCCCTAGCTGTGGGCTGGGAAAGAGAACATAACATGGCAGGAGTGGTAAGCCTGGGCATTTGGGCTACTTCCTCATGTAACTGACTTGTGCCTTCAGGGCCCGCTTGACCCCTATCTCATTTATATCACTTCCACTTTATGATGCTGTTCTGCTGTGCATGTCCAACTTTATGGTTTGGTGGGTCAGACAATACTCAGCTCATGATAAGCAACTCAGGTCTCATGGTAACTTGGTGGCCCTTGGTTAAGCATCTACTCTCTACTAAGGCCCAGTAGCAGGCCAAAAGCTGTTTCTCAAAAGGAGAGGAGTTATCTGCAGAGGATGGCAGGGCTTTGCTCCCAAATCCTAAGGGTCTGTGTTGTGATTCCCCTATGGGGGCCTGCCAAAGGCTCCAGAGGGTATCTCTATTTGCTACTGACACTTTCAGCACCATTGGATCTGCTGGATCATATGACCCAAGTAGCAGTGCAGCTTGCACAGCAGCCTGGACCTGTCACAGAGCCTCCTCTTGTTCTAGTCTGAACTCAAAACTAGCAGCTTTTCAGTTACTCAGTAAATGGGCTGGAGTAGCACACTCAAATGAGGAATATGTTGTCTCCAAAATCCAAAGAGACCACCTAAGCATGGTGCCTCTTTTTTGGTCATAGGAGAGGCCAGATGTGACAGCTTATCCTTCACTTTAGATGGTTACTTAGATATTTCACTGAGGTGGAAGGCCCCTGTATTTTTGTTGGATTTATCCCCCATCTCTCTCATGCAAATTCCTTATGAATAAGTATAGAGTAATTGCCAATTCTTATTCACTAGGTCCAATCAGCATGATACCATCAATATAATGGACCAGTGTGATATCTTGTGGGAGGGAGAGATGATCAAGGTCCTTGCAGACAATATTATGACATAGGGCTGGAGGGCTGATATAACCCTAAGGCAGGACAGGGAAGGTATATTGCAAACTGTTTCTGGTGGTCCTTACTAATGATGATTGAGAAAAAATATTTGCCAGATCAATAACTGCATACCAGTTACCAAGGGATAGGTTGATTTGCTCAAGCAATGATACTACTTCTGGAAGAACAGCTGCAAGTAGAGTTACACCTGGTTAAGTTTACCTTAACCCACTGCCTTCCACCAAGATCCATCAGTTTCTTGTCAAGGCCAAATAAGAGAGTTGAATAGGGATGTGGTAGGAATCAGTATCTCTTCATCCTTCAAATCTTTGATGGTGGCACTGATTTCTGCAATCCTCCAAGAATCTGGTATTGCTTTTGATTTACTATTTTGCTAGGTAGGGGCAGTTCTAGTGGCTTCCACTTGGTGTTTCCTACCATAATAGCCCTCATTCCAAAGTCAGGGATCCAATGTGGGGATTCTGCCATTTAATGAGTATATGTATTCCAATTATGCATTTTGGAACTGGGAAATAACCACAGAATGGGTCTGGGGATCCAGTGGAACCTCTGTGAGATGGACCTGAGCTAAATTCCATTGATCACCTGACCTCCATAAGCCTCTACTCTAACTGGTGGACTACAGTGATGTTTTGGGTCTCCTGGAATTAATGTCACTTCTGAGCCAGTATCTAATAATAATCCCTGAAATATCTGATCATTTCCTTTTCCCCAGTGCACAGTTACCCTGGTAAAAGGCCATAGGTCTCTTTGCAGAAAGCTGGGAGGTAGATTAGCAGTATAAATTTTTGGCAGTGT
This sequence comes from Chaetophractus vellerosus, assembly GCA_004027955.1. Classification (NCBI taxonomy): domain Eukaryota; kingdom Metazoa; phylum Chordata; class Mammalia; order Cingulata; family Chlamyphoridae; genus Chaetophractus; species Chaetophractus vellerosus. Next base: position 6,967 of record PVKH010034591.1, on the reverse strand, counting down.
AACAGGATACTTCCCCAAGGGGATCTGGACTTCTCATTTAAAGAGGCTCTGGGTCTGTAAACGGTCTCAAGTCTGGGAATTGATTAAGGGGCTGTGACTCTCGGTTTCTGTAATTCAAGTTACGGTTTTGTTCACTTGACCTAGAATTCTTCTGCTATACAGATCAAGTAGGAATTTAGTAGACCGACCATCTATTTTACTTCTAGGTATCCCATGATCTATTAGCCAATGCCATGGGTCTATGTGACTCAGACTTTTTTGATTGCTGCTTTGAGTCTGCTTTTCATTGTGGTACCCATGCTCACCTTGTCTTTGGTGATTAAGTGCTGCTACTTGGCTTCTTCCAGGCTGGGATCTGATCACCCCATGGTGTTTAAGGATTCTAGTTCTGTGACAGCAGTTTGCACAGTAATATCTGACCTACAGAGAAGAGCAACCACAGAGCTCTTTAGGGAAGATGGAGTTATTCTCACAAACTTATTCCTCACAGTCCTGGTAAAAGGTGTGTCCTCTGGAAGTTCCTGGGGTGGGTGGACAGGTCTTAAATGATTAATCCATTCTAGCATTCCAATCTCTGGAAGCCTTTGGATCCCCCTCATCTATAGTATACCAGGGTAGATCAAGCATCTCAACCTCAGGCAATATAGGCCATCTTTTGATCTATGTTCCTTGGGGCAGATTGGGTAGTGCTAGATTGAGGTTGAAAGGTACCCTCCTCAGAGCAGGGAGGATGTCTGGGCTCTTTGGGGGCAGGCTGGGGGTTGGGTGATCCAAGCTTGACATTGGGTGGTCTCTTCAGGGCAGACCATTACAGGTTTATCTGGCAAAGTCTCAGCAGAATTTAGGGTTTCAGTGTCCCCATTGATATCATCATCAACCCATATGTCTCCATCCCAATCCTCAGGACTCTACTCCTTTCTAATCAATGCCCTGACTTTAACAGCAGACATCCTGCAGGGTAGAGATTTTGGTTTCCGTTATAATGTTTCTACTCATACAATGAGACTCTGAGTCTTGTTTTCAGAGATCTCAAGTCTGCGGCTTCATGAAACAAGATTTTCTTTCAGAGCACACATAGAAATTTCACATCATTCATGCTGCGCTTAAGTTGCAAATTTAAAGCCTTCAGCTCATCCCTTTCTTTTGTAACTGTATCTGGCATATTTAGGAACAGCCAGCCAACACTATTGTACCTTTTAACTCCACAAAACTCTGCTAAGGTGTTAAAAACATTCTCACCCAGACCCTTGCCTCTTTTAAGCATGGAAGTAGTCATATCCAGTGATGATATTTTGCTTATTTCTATTCCCAAATCACACCACGGACTGTAGGTAGACTCTTGATTATTGGAAACAGAGTCATTAGTGCCCTTGAATGTAATCAGAGTAGAGAGCCAATTGTGAAAATCCCAGGACCAATTCAGAAATCTCATTTTTAAGATTCTGGTTCTAAAGAACCACTCCCGGTACCAACTGTATTAATCAGGGTTCTCTAGGGAAACTGAACTGACAGGAGATATCTGTAAATGTTATGAGATTTTGTAAACTGTCTCACGTGACTGTGGGGATGCAAAAGTCCAAATTCCATAGGGCAGGCTGCAAACCAGGGGCTTTGATGAAGGTCCTTGATGAGTTCCTCAGGAGACACTGGCTGTCTTAGGTTGAGATGGGAAATCTCCCTCTGAACACTGAAATCACTTCCTCTTTTAAAGGTCTTCAACTGATTGGATGAGAAGTTACTCATTGCTAATGGCAGTCTCCTCAGTTGATTGTAGATGTAATCAGCCATCTATGTAATCAACTCACTGATGATTAAAGTCCATGAAATGCCCTTGTGTTACAATTAGCCCAGTGCTTGCTTGACCAAACAGCTGGACATCATTACCTGGCTGAGTTGACACATTAGCCTAACCACAAGAGCCTCCTCCAAAACATTATCCTTTTTTTTTTCCTTTTAATAAATGAGAAATAAAGGTTTTCAGGTTAAAAAGAAGGTGATCATGTAGTAATCAGAGCTTTAGAACAATCTGAACCAGCTTTGGTACAACCTGCTGTAGTTTGTAATCCTCAATTTGAAGGCTTTGCAGCATCTCATTAGTCTGGAGTCGCAGGACAGATAATTCTGTATTGAGTGAGTAATTAGATGTGACAGAGAGGCAGGCGAATGGATTAGTGACACCTCCAGGAGCCCCTCTGAGGGGGCCTTTCCTGTCTCTGCCCACTGGGGAAGATGTGGAGATGTTCAGCAGAGCTCCTAGAAGGGGGTTGCTGGTGCAAAGCCAAGTCAAGATATTGCTTCTTATCTGCGGGCCAGGGCAATGTGCCAGGAAGTATGGGAAGAAGGACATGGGCCCTCCGGAAGCTGGGTCCCTACGCTGCTGCTGACACTTTGCTGTGCTAAGCTGGGAATCTGTCCTCAGCTTTCCCCAAGCAGGCTGCTCATTCTGCCCTCAGTAGGATGAGTGACTGCCTGCGTTTACTTTAAGTCGGGGTGGAGAATGGCACCTCTTACTCCAGAGCCCTCTGAAACCTGAGCATATCTGACAAAGCCAGCCTTTGTTTAAAAAGAGCAAGAGCAAAAAGAGCTTTTTTTTTTTTTTCATTTTTAACAGTGTCAATAAGCCACCTTTCCACAGAATCGAAGGCTTGGAAGGTAACTCAGGTAGTTCACTGTTCTGTTTCTAGATACCTGAAAATCTACCCTATTTTTCAAAGTCTGCCAGGGAAGGAGTTTATGGAATCTTTCTGGAAACAAGTTTTATTCTTTTTCAGCTCTCAGGCAACAAATATTGAGCACCTACTCTGTGCAAGGAATTAGGAATCAAGACGTGAAATAGAAGACACAGCTTCTGCTTTCAAGGAGATCACAAGGTTAACATAAAAAGACAGGGTGTGATAAGTGCCGAATGGACAGCAAGGCCACTAAGGCCTGTGGAAGATGAGAAAAGGAAAACAGTTTGGGGCTGGGGTGAAGAAGAAAGATTTCCTGCAGCAACTGAAATTTGAGATAGGTTTGAATAGACTGGTAGGGCCTGGTGTGAGAAAATCCTATTCTCCCTCCTGCCCTCCTTTTGCTTTCTCAGTGACTACAATGTTTCAGCAGCAATGAAGGCACCAGGGATACAAAGATGAATCAAGCTTGCTCTCAGTCTCTAGGAACTAACAATGGACATATACAAATTTCCAGAAACTTGGTCTTTCATAGAGATGTGCTCATGACACTCATTCAGCAAATATTTATTGAGCATCTGTTATGTGCTCGGCCCTAGGCTTGGTCTTCAGGACACGGCAGGAAACCACACAGATATAAGCCTTGTCTTTATAAAGTACGAGGTCCAGAAGGGTGGGAGAAAACAAGCAAAGAATGACAAGTGTGATGAGAATTAAGCAAAGGGAACAACAGGGTGCTGTGTGCATATATAGCTAGGGCATTCACCCTGGCCTGGGAGAGTGAAGGCTTCCCTTCCAAGCGATGTTCTTAGGCTGGTGCTTAAACGCAGAACTCTGCCGGGTGAAGCGGGGAAGGGGTGGTAATGAGAGAAGCACGTGTCACCCGTCAGAAGGAAGAGACTGCACAAAGGTCCAAAGTACAGAGAATGTGGTGCTTTTGAGGAATTGAAGAAAGAAAGGAGGTAATACAAGAAGGAGATGAAACCCAAGAATTTTGTGGGCCCTTCTGGGCTGGCGAGTCACCGCATGTAACCCTCACACAACGGCCAAAGCACATCAGGGCTAAAGCAGACTTGCCCTCTTCTCTCCCGCTGCTGGGGGTGGGAGCGGAGGCGCCCTCCCTGCACAGCTGCTGAGGGGTCATGAGGAGCACGTGCATCTTGTGCAGGAGGGCACTTTGCCTGGTCCCTGTACCTGCTGCCTCCCCGCCTACCCTGCCAGCCTCTCAGTGCAGGACTCACAGGCACCTTCCATCGACAAGTGCTGTCCCACCGGTCCCTGGACTAATGCCGACTGTGAAGGAAGGGCATGAGACCGTGAGTACCTGTCTTTGTCTCCCCAGCACCAGCACAGTGCCTGGCACCCAGGGTGCTCAGTGAGTGTGAGTCTCTGCTGTGCCCGGAGGGGTGCCTGGCATCTGAGTTTTCTTGTGACAGGCTAAGCTCTGAATGCCCGAGAAAGCTCCAAGCGGTAGCTGTTTATAAGGGGACCTGGTTCGAAAGTGGGCTTGTGCCTCAGTTTCCCTGCTTTATATCCCAGTTACCTGTAGAGACTGGAACTCTGCCCAGACTGATAAATGAGTAGCTGCTGAGCATAGAGACAATGTCAGATACTGCTGAGGACAGCATAAAAAAATAAAAAATAAACACAGCGGACAGCACGGGCCCTGATCATGTGCATCTGAGTGTTTGCAATAATTTAATGGGCTAGATTATCATTAGTATTTTGAAAATGCGAAAAGCATCTTGTTTCATTACTTCAAAAAAAGATGATTCTTATTATAAATACGACACTTAAGTAATTTCATCCTTTTTAAGAAATTGGTCGTTGCAAGTGCCAACCATTGCTTTTTTCTTTTTCCAGTTGACAGCATAGCTGTTTTAACCTTCATTACATTGTTTTATGTTATGATATCCACATGAAGTAAAAAGCAGCACTGATTTAGGAGATGAAATCAAGTCCACATTTCTTGTGTTGACGCTCAAAGCCTTTCACCATCACTCCATCCTCCTTCCACTGCTCCTTTCCACGTGCGCTACCCTCTAGGTTTCCTCGTCTGTGTTCTTGCTCACGCCTGCTCTGCCTGGACTGTCCTTCCCCTTTGCCTTCATGCCCCAATTCCCTTCCATGAAGCCCTCTCCTTTCTCCTTTCATTTGCTTGTCCTCTTCCTTCTCCCTCCCAGGCTTCTTCCTCTATGCCTGCTCCCTCATTTTCCAAATTTCCTTCTCATCTTTCACTTGGTTCGCTGCTCAGGTTCATGTTCTCATACATTAGCTATATATACAGTTAGTATCGATTTTTAAGCGCTAGCCTAGAGAACCAACCACAAAATATCTTCCTGATTGTACAATCTGATTAAACTGTTCATTTTTGAATTTGGAAAATATGGAAAGTATAGACACAAAGGCCACCACTCACTGTGGGGTAGTGGTCGAGAGCACAGGCTTCAACACTCCGCTCTGTTGCTTATTAGCTTTGTAACACTGGGGCAAGTCACTTACCTCTCTCAGCCTCAGTTTTCTCACTTGTGAATTGGAGAGGATAAATCCTATCTCACAGTCTCACTGAGTAGCGCATGAGTATTATGTGTGAAATGCTTAGCACACTATTTCTATTAAAAAATACTTTGCAAATTCCAACCAACAATCTTGCAAGCAAAATTTTGACTTGTCCTGTTATCAAGCTGTGGACTACCTCTTCCCCTCAGAGTGGAGATCTGACTTGCCTTAGAGCACAGGAGTGTTCCCAGGTGTTACCAGGAATGGAACAAACATACTTGACTCCCTTGTCTGTGCCTTAAGATCACGCCAAGCAGCTGAACACAGTCATTCTGGTGTGAAACTAGCAGAAGGTGGGAATTGAGGCCTCAGTCATTTGCTGCAGTAACAGGTGCTGTTTACGGCTCCCAAGTTCTTTCCTGGAAACTCTTCATATCTGTGGCACGGACCATGTGCTCAGAGCACAGTCCACGTTTTATCACAGCATGACCCACCAGCGGTAGACACGGCCTTTGGTCCAGTCAATGCTGTGAACCCCCCTGGGTTGAGCATGGGCTCCTCTTCGTCATGCCCACCCTTCTGCCCAGTGCCGCCAAGGCTGTCAGGGTAACCGGCACGTTAAGAAGATTCACCATGAGCACTAATGGGTAGTTAGGGGGAGCGTTCCAGTTTAAAGGCTTTCATGGGCCGTGAAAGCTGGTGAGTAAATAACCGTTTATCAGCCAGTCACTTAGAGGACACCACATGGAGCCACGTTCCAGAACCTCTGAACACTTAGGTGCCGTATGTCATAACGGAGCATAAAAGGTACGTATGAAGAGGCTGTAAAACTAAACACCTGTTTACCTCAGTGAAGGTTTTATTTACATGCCCTCCAGCAGGTTCTTAAATATGCTTCATACAGAGGCTGCTGATTACAGCTTCAAGTTCCTGGTAAGTGGAGATGCATCTAGTAGATGCCAATTGCAGTGTGATTTCAGGGGCCCCGGGAAGGCCCCTCTGGCTCCAGCCCCTAAACCCATTTTGCTTGCTTGAAACTTAAAATTTCTTGAACAAGAAACTAAAGCTTTGTTTTTATAATTAGAGAAAATTCACCTTGACAAATTCAATGTGGGATTCAATATGAAATATTGCTAATATATAGGCACTACATTCTCCACAGAGCACTTGTGTGTGTGTGATCTCCTTTATTCTCAAACACTCCAGTAAGGTTAGTCATCATCACCCCCAAAAGTGAGGGGGAACCTGAGACTTGGAGAAGTTAAGTGAATTGTTTGAGGTCACATGCAGGTCATGGCAGAGCTGGGAATGGAATCTGGTGCTCTGGTAATGCCTCCTGGTCAGTGATCTTTCCACAGGAGGAGGCTCTTACCTTAAATATCTTAAAAGGGAAATCCATGACTTAAATTTATACTATCCTGAAAGCCAGTTTTGAAAGGTGAGTGATGTGGAGAGTGGGGTCATTAGCCTTCCTGGGCCCTGTGCCTCTGGGGCAGGCCCCGAGGTCCTCCCTGGGTGATGCTCAGGCTTGCCTGCTGTGGATTGATCCTCCCAGCCCTGGGTGATCCTGCTCAAGCTGACCATGTACCAGCGAGTGTGAACACACTTCTGAGCTTGCTGAGTTGACTCCATTCGCCATTTGCATTCCTTGCTGGGCTTGGGTCTCTGCTCTGATCCCTAGCCTCCTTGACTGAAGTCCTGGAAGCCTGCCACTTCCTGGCTGGTCCTCTCACCTGGGAGGCCAGGCCCTGCCCCTATGCTCCCCCCAGATGGGTTTTTGTTCCTCTGGACAGACCCAC
>PVKH010034590.1:0-11844 GCA_004027955.1 Chaetophractus vellerosus | reverse complement strand
CAGTGGGCCCTAATTTGGAACCCTTGCTCCTGAGAGTGACAGAGACTGACTGAAATATGTCTTCACTGCTCATGGTCCATTGGTCTCTTCTATTCAAACCTATATTTGATGCCAGAATTTTAGGTGTACTTCCAGACACCAGGGCCTATGTGCTGTCCATGTGCCAACTGGGTCCAGAGGCTCTGTGGACCTGCAACTCCTATACAACTGAATGGACTCACCCGGGACACCTAGTGGGGAGATGATGATCGACGATGGCCAACCTGCGGAATGGAGGGAGACTGCAGCTGCAGGCAGGACAACTCTTCCATCATATCCATGGGATATAAACCCCTCCCCTCACTTGGTGGTGGAGGGGACATCACAATCCCAGTCTCCTTGGGACTGGGGGAAGAACTATGGACTAAAATGGATTTGTTGGTGTCCTATTATAGACTTGTGATATATGCAATGGAAGAAATTACAAAATTATGTGGAACCAGGGGCCACTGGATGCTTTGGGGGCAGGGAGAGGGAAGGGCAATTGTAATATGGGGGCTTTTTTGGGGACTTGGGAATTGTCATGGGTGATGTTGCAATGGAGGATATAGGCCATTTTATATCATCATGTTTCATGCAGAACTGTATGGGAGAGAGGGTTTTCTACAGTCTGAACTATGATCCATGCTTGGCAAAGCCCCAAAATGTGTATATCATCACAGGCATTGTACCACACTGATGAGGGATATATATGTTGGAGGTTGTGGGAGGTGTGGGAGGGTGACATATGGGTACTCCTAAAATTTCTGTGTAACATTTATGTAATCAATGTATCCATATATATATATATAAAATAAAAAATTTAAAAATAAAATAAAAATAAAACAAGATGGATAATTTAGATGAAATGGACATATTCCTAGAAAAACAGAAGCAACCTACATTGATAAATATTCATAAAAGAAGAAATAGAAGAACTCAACAATCACATGTAGTGAGATTGAATTATTCATCAAAAACTTTTCAACCAAGAAAAGGCCAGGACCAGATGACTTCACGGGCAAATTCTACCAATCATTACAAAAAGAAATAACACCAGTCCTGCTTAAAATCTTCCAAAAAAATAGAAGAGGTGTAAGCATTACCTAACTCATTATATGATGCCAACATCACCCTAATACCAAAGCAACATATAGAAACAAGAAAAGAAAACTACAGACCAATCTCTCTAATGAACATAGATGCTAAAATCCTCAGCAAAATATTTGCTAATCATATTCAACAACACATCAAACAAATTATACACCATGACCAAGTGGATTTTATCTCAAGTGTTCAAGGATGGTTCAATATAACAAAATCAGTATCAAAAGAAATAGATCACGTGATCATCTCTATGCAGAAAAAGCATATGACAAAATACAGCACCCCTTCCTAATAGAAGCACTGAGAAAGATAGGATTAGAAGGAAACTTCCTCATCATTATAGAGGGTATATATGAAAAACCACAGCTAACATCTTACTCAATGGTGCAATGTTAATGGCTGTTCCTTAAAGATCTGGAAAAAGGCAAGGATGCCCACTGTCACCATTCTTATTTAACATTTTATTAGAAGTGCTTCTCAAACACATAGGTAAGAAAAAGAAATGAAAGAAATCCAGATTGGAAAGGAAGAAGTAAAACTTTCACTATTTGCAGATAACATGATCCTATATGTAGAAAGCTGCAAAATAAATCTACAAGAAAGCTTCTAGAGCTGAATAAATGAGTTCAGTAAAGTGGCAAGATATAAGATCAACATGCAAAAATCAGGAGTATTCCTGTACACTAATAATGAGCAATTTGATGAGGAAATCAAGAAAAAATTTCCACTTACAATAGCAACTAAAAGAACCAAATATCTAGGAATAAAGTTAACTAAGGATGTAAAGAGCTTGTACACAGAAAACTACACAACATTGTTAAAAGAGATAAAAAAGGATCTAAATAAATGGAAGGATATTCCATGTTCATGGATTGGAAGACTAATTATCATTATGAGGTCTATGCAACCCAAATTGATTTACAGATCTAATGCAAAACCTATAAAAATTTCAACAGCCTTTTTTACTTCACTGGGAAAGACAATTATAAAATTTATTTGTAAGGGCAGTAGACTCAGAATAGCCAAAAGCATATTGAAAAAGAAAAACAAAATTGGCAAAATCGTTCTACCTGTCTTTAAAGCATACTACAAAGCTACAGGGGTCAAAACTGCATGGTATTGGCACAAGGATAGACATACTGACCAATGGACCTGAATTGAGAGTTCTGATATAGACCTATGCATATACAGCCAACTGATATTTGACAAGGATGCTGAGTCCACTCAACTGGGACAGGATAGTCTCTTAAACAATTGGTGCTGGGAGAACTGGCTATCCATATCCAAAAGAATGAGAGAGGCTCACCATCTCATGCTACACAAAAATTAATTCAAGATGGATCAAACACCTAAATATAAGTGCCAAGATCATAAAGCTTCTAGAAGATAAAGTAGAGAAGCATCTATGTGATCTTGTAGTAGGAAATGGCTTCATAAACTTTACACCCAAAGTGCAAACAACAAAAGAAAAAAATAGAGAAATGGGACCTCCTCAAAATTAAAAATTTTGTGCTTCAGAAAAGTTTGCCAAGAAAGTGAAAAAGCAGCCTATGCAATGGGAGAAAATATTTGGGAACCACTATCCAATAAGGGTCTAATATCCAGAATATATAAAGAAATTCTTGAATGCAATAATGAAAAGAAACAACCAATTTTAAAAATAGGTAAGTGGTTTGAATAGACATTTTTTCCAAAGTGGAACTACAAGTGGCTAAAAAGCACACAAAAAGATGCTCAACATCAATACCTATTAGGGAAATGCAAATCAAACCTATAATGAGATATCACCTTACAGCTATTAGACTAGCTGCTAATTTTAAAAAATACAGAAAGCTACAAGTGTTGGAGAGGATGTGGAGGAATGGGAACACTCATCTACTGTTGGTGGTAATGTAGAATGGTGCAGCCATTGTACAGGACAGTTTGGTGGTTCCTCAGAAAGCTAACTATAGAACTGCCATATGATCCAGAAATCCCACTTCTGTATATATATATATACCCAGAAGAATTGAAAGCAGGGGCATGAATAGATGTATGAATACCAATGTTCATAGTGATATTATCCACTATTGCCAAAATTGGAAGCACCCCAGTGTCCATCAACAGATGAATGGATAAGCAAAATGTGGTATATACATACAACGGAATATTACTCAGCTATAAGAAGGAATGCAGTATTAACACATGGGAAACCATGGGTGAATCTTGAAGACTTTATGTTGAATAAAGTAAGCCAGTCACTAAAGGAAAAATTTTGTATGACCTCACTGAAATGACCTAAACATATTGAGCAGACTCACAGAGACAGAATCTAGAAGACAGATTACCAGGAGTAAAATGTAAGTAGAGAGTGGTGAGTTGATGCTCAATATGAACAGAACCTATGATAAGGTGGAATGGGGTGATTTGTCAGTGGATGGGAGTGATGGTTGCTCAGGAGTGTGAGTGGGGTCGATGATGCTGGAGTGTAAGGATGAACAGGTTTGGGGGAAGGGTTGGACTAGCTATGGAACTGGGAGAGGACTGGCGGAAGGATCAGATGAACTCTGGGGAGGTGGAGTTCCATCATTGAAAATACAATGGTGGTAATGTTCTTTTGGCAAATATGGCATGGGAGTGTCACTGGTGCAAGGTGTCGGCTGTGGGGTTATGTATGGAAAAGGGTGCACCTGGGGCATGCTTCTATGGGATATGAATGTATTCATCTTGTCATATGGGGTTATCTCAGTAGGTGGAGACCCACACAATAAACAACAAAATAGTAAACTTCTATCCTGGGGAGTCCTGCTACAATCTCCATAGAGGGGCAAGAATCTCTTGAGTACATAGGTAGTGCCTAATAAAAGGAAAGAGACCAATATGTCAAACCCTCAATATCAATTCATGTAACTATTAACCTTGTTCTTATAAAAATGAAACTTAGCCTAATAATGACTACTGCACAAGTGTTACCTCCTGAAAACCTCCTTATTGCTCAAATGTGCCCTCCCTTGAAGCCAAAGTAAGCAAACAAATGCTCTAGCAAATAAATGTGCTGTCTGCTCTCTGTGTATTCTTCTGTGTCAGCTTGTCTTCTCCTTAGGCAGCACCGGGAACCAATCCTGGGACCTTCTGGAGTGGAGAGAGGCTGCTCAATCTCTTGCGCTGCCTCAGCTCCCTGATTTGCTGTTTCTCTCATTGTCTGTATTCTGTGTCTCCTTTTGTTGTATCATCTTGCTGCGCCAGCTCTCCATGTGGGCCAGCACTCTTGCTTGGGCCAGCTCTCCACGCAGGTCAGCTTGCTTTTCACCAGGAGGCCCTGAGAATCACACCCTGGACCTCCCATATGGTAGACAGAAGTCCAATCACTTGAGCCACATCCATTTCCCATTTCCCTCCAGTTTTGAACATGACTATTGGAGATGACCCTCCCTGGCACTGAGGGATTAATACCAAGCACCAACCAGTTATACATTTGGAAAAAGATCTCAACCAAAGGGGGAAAAAAAAATACAAAAGCATTTTTATGACTAAGAGATTTCAAAATCAGTCAAGAGGTTAAATTTATGAATGCCTCAGGCAGATCTTACTAACTGCCACTGTGAATAAAGCCTCAAATAGGGGTGCTTTTGTGGGCTCTAGAGCAATCCAGACACTATAGGCAAGGCACACAACCCCATAAAATTAGCTCTCTGTTAGTGGGCCTTACCTTGAAATATATGACAACCTATTTCTCCAGTGTAACAGAGTTAGATTCATTTATAATTAGCCTACACATGATTCTTCTACCCCTTTTATTTGAGTCTATAATTAGCACTATACCCGTTATTAAATATATGTCTCAGAGTCTTAAATCTTCAGCCTGTTCATATGCCTGTTGACTTCTGAATCTCAGAAGAGTAACAACACCAACTCTCCAGTTTATTGGATTCACCCAGGACAACTAACAAAATAATGATGATAGGCAACTCCCATCCCCCAAAAAACAGAGACTATCTATGACTGCAAGCAAAACAGTTCCTTCCATCGGCCCCATAATAATCTTAGTCCCCTCTCAATCTGAGTCAGAGTGGGCATCACCATGCCCAAATCCTCAAGATTGAGGAATGAACAAGCATAAGGAAGGAATACAACTATGGACAAAGTAAATTTATTAATATTGTAGTAATGGAAGAACATGTAACATTGTTATAAAGATATAAAGATAGTGGCTACAAAAGGCTCTGAGGGGAGAGGGGGAAATAATAGGTGGAATATAGGTCATTTTTTGGACATTGGAATTTACTGTAAACCACAATGTAAATTATAGACCTTTGTTAGTAGCCATGCTTCAATATTTATTCATTAATTGTAAAAAATGTACCACACAATTGTAATATGCTATTAATAGGGGAAGATGTAGGAGGAGGGGATGTGGTATATGGGAATCCCTTATACTTTTGATGTAAATTTCTGTAATCTAAAACCTCTTTAAAAATAATGTTTATTATATTCATATTATTCAGAAAATATCAGTGACAAATTATTATAGGCAAATATAGATAAGAAACTAAACTATAAGACTATATATGGGGGGCGGCTCAATAGCCCAGTGGATAGGGAGCCGGCATACCACATGGGAGGCCCCGGGTTCAGTTCCCGGGGACCTCTCCTAGCAGGCAGACCGCCTTGAGAATGGCAAGCTGCCATGGGCGGGCCAGAGCCACCATGGGCAGGGCAAGAAGCTGCCACGGACAGGGCAAGAGCCACCACAGGCAGGGCAGGTCGCCCGCGGATGGAGCGCAGCCAGCCACCCATGAACTGAATCAAGCACCGGCTGTGAATGGACGCAGAGACCGCCCACAAGCGGGGAAAGCCGCGCCTGCGCAGTGACCACTCTCGGCGCGTCGCCGCAGCGGGGAGAAGGGGAGATATGTAATAAAATAAATAAATCTTTAAAAAAAAAAGACTATATATGAAGACAAATGTCATGTCTTAAGATTCAGAAAATCAATATAAACTAGGTTTTAAAATTTTTGTTTTAATGTGCAATATTTTACATATACATATTAGAAAGAATTCTAATTTTTAAAGTTGCTTTTACATAGAACTATCTTTAACTCAAACAATAAGTTTTAAAAAGTTTTAAACAATTTATCTCAATAAATAACTATTTCAAAAATTGTATTATGTAAATTATTTTATTGCTCCATTTCATTCTCAAAAATGTCTTATTATAAATCATGTTACATGGACATGACAGGTATAAGGATATTTAAAGTTGTGTTTTTGGCTGTCGATGAAAAAATGGAACTAGTAGCCAATTTTTCCTATAATTAGAAAGCAATTTAATAAGAAAATGGAAGATTTCCTTTGTACTGGTCAGCAACAAGTAAAATTCACTGCAAGAGTTTATTTGTTCTCAGTGATTTAAACTTGGTTTCACTGAGCAAGATAAAGCAGTTGAGATGCTGCATAGTTGGTACCATTTCTAGCAAATAAGCCTTAAAGCTAAAAGAGGCAATAGGAAAATGCCCCCACTTTTGAACAATAAAATATGAGATCATGAATTAGTGATTGGGAGGCCACTTCTGGTGGTCTGAAAACTTACAAGAAAGGTAATTATATCAGGTTTAGAGGAGCTTGCTACAAGGTCCAACTTTTACAATGAAGTCAGCTCAGAGCCTTCTTACTTTAAAAACCAACAGAAAGATCTGTGTAAGCAGCAGCCAAGCCCTGATATGAGAAATGTCACTTCAAATGTTTCTGTCACCAGCTACAAGTAACTTAGGAAAGACACCAGGAAATTAAACATATACTTTATTGGGACAAGTTTTAGGAGGATAAATATATAGCGGCTTTACTTCTTGAACCCTTTATTCAAGTACATAGGCCTATTTTCCTTTTTGCACAGCCTACTGTCAAGAATGTTCAATTCAACTTGCCTTTGATGGTGAGTTAACAAAGATTGTAAATAAATGTGATTTTCCTAAACTTTAATTTTTCTCATTAATTAGGATTGTGGGAATTCTGCCCAGAATACACAAGAAAAACAAGTAGAAAGGAGATTGGAAATAACAGCAAATAATGTATAGGCCTTGTTGGAATTAGCCTCTGGGCTGGACATAATGTAAGAAGAGAAATAAGTACATTTGGGACTTGATGCTTCCAGGAGTGGTCATCCTTGTAGCAATTACTGAGTAAAAAACAATTATATGAGAAGTCAGAGTTCCTTGCTGTATTTTCTACACATCTAATATTTACTTTGTAATGCCTAAGCTACTGGTCCTTGAACTGGTAGCATGAGTTTGTTGTAAATATGAAATAGACCTTGTCACTTTGTTCATACTTGGAGCTTTTATACCGTAGGAAAAAAGAAAAGAAAAGAAAAGCCTCTTTGTTGGGGAACACATTTTGCTGCATTGTCCTCTTATTTAATGCAAGGAAATCATGACCATAAAATCAACAAATATTAAATAATGAGATTCATAAAGATTATGTTCTCTGACTGGACAGAGAATGGAGGTAGCATCCAACAGCAAAAATATAACTGTAAAATCCCCAAGCATCTGAAAATTAACATTGCACATAACTTTTTTTTTTTAGGTTTACTCATCTAGAAGTTTTATTGTTTTTTTCCAAACACAAATAACCTTGTTTATTAAAATGATTTTAGCAGGATCTCATAGGTCCTGTGTATTAATATGCCAGAGTTACATTTTGAAAATCTGTAGATAATCCATAGTTCATATTAGTCTCCCTCCATAAGTATATATTGTATTCATTCTTTTTTTTAAAAGATACTTAGATTATATAAATGTTACACAAAAAAATATAGGGATTCCCGTTTGCCCCACCTCTCATACCTCCCACAACCTCCCACATAAACAACCTTCATTAGTGTGGCACACCACCTGCAACAGATAAACACATCCTGGGGCTTTGTCATTAAGCATGGACCATAGTTCACATTGTAGACCACACTCTCTCCCACACTGTTCTGCATGTTATATGATGATATAAAATGGCCTATATCTGTCATTGCAATGTCACTCAGGACAACTCCCAAGTCTATTGCTGCTCCCTTAGAGCATGTGACAGAGCTCTCCAGGGTGGGAATTCAGTATTCTCTCATTTACTGAGTGATTCTCCACTCACTGTGACAATGCCCCGTGCATATTTGAACAATTTTATACCTTATATGTATGTTCAGGTTAACTTCCTCCCACGCACCTCCCATCCCTGGCACCACCCCCTTCCAATGATCCTTTGCCATCCCAGTTGTAACCCTTCTGTGATCCAAAGCCTCTTTAAAGATGAAACCAATACAATAGCCAAATACAATTAATAGGAAAATGAAATAATAACGGTGAGTTTAAATGTAAGAGATAAAATACGTGAAAAATTCTGGGTCAATAATGAAAGTTGGAAAACAATTGGACCAAATGATGAAAATATGACCTAGCAAAATTTGTGGGACGTAGTTAAAGTATTGCTCAGAGAGAAATATTTAGCTTTAATTGTATATAACAGAAAAGGGGAAATAGTGTATGATTTAAGCATCCAGCTTCATAAGTTAGGAAACAACAGCAAATTAAACTCATAAATAATAAGATAAAAATAGAAATAGGTGATAGAGAAAATTAACTCAAATAGAATGGATTTTAAAAGGCATTTTTGGTATTTGAAAAGTTTAATAAAATTGAAAACTTCTGGAAAGACTGAGAAATAATACATAGAAGAAGGCATATCAATTGATAATCAGAAATAAAAACTGGGATGTTAGTATATTGCAAACATCAGAAAGACAATAAGCTTTTGAAATTTGTTTGCAAAATAAGTTAAAAAACTTTTTACAAATTTCTGTGTAAACACAGTTTACCAAAACTGATCCAAGAAGAAATAAAAAATCTAAATTTTCATGTATTTATTAAAGACATGAATTATATAATCATAAGCATTCAATGAAGAAACATGAGATGATTTCACCAATGAATTCTTCTTGATATTCATGAAATAAGTACCATCCACTGACAGGGTAGCAAATTCCTGAGATGTCTTCCCTGCTTATAGTTTCTGGATGTTTCTTGAGCCCTCAGGAATCCCATTATTTCAGGCACTGTTTGCTGTGTCAGTCAATGAGATCTTGCTGAGATGTGCATAAGAGTAACCTCTGGCATAATTTCCCTACTCACTTTGAAGTCTCAGCCATAAAAACTCATTTGTATTTACCATTTCCCCCTTTCGGTCTTTTTCCATATGTATTGCTACTTGGCACTTGGTAATAATCCCTTGATGCCAGGGAGGCTCATCCCCAGGAGTCATGTTCCATGCCAGGGGGAAGGTAGTGTGTTTATATGCTGAGTTTGGCTTAGAGGGAAGCTACATTTGAGCAACAAAGAGTCTTTCAAGAGGTAAGTATTATGCAGCATATAATACTAGCCTAAGTTTCAATTTCACAAGAAAAGGTTCATATGTATAATCATCAATATCAAGGGCCTGGTGTAATGGTCTGTCTTTCTTCACTAGGCACTTCCATTGCACTTGGGGAATTCTTGCTGTCCTATTAGAGAATGTAGCAGAACTCCTCAGGATGGCCTACTCTCCCATAGCTACTACTTTCATTATTCTAATGCAATGTAGCTAGCTCCATTACCCATACAAACTGGTTTGGCTAAGACCACTTAAATAATGGTATTATTTAGCATTCATTAATAAATCTTCTTTTATTGCCAACCTACACCATCTTACTGTCCCATTCACACACAAGACTACCATAATGTAATACTCCAGTGCTAGATTCATTGCAATGATTTCCTACTAGACAGATTCACTTCAATTATTTATTTTCAACTCAAATTCAGATCTCTTACTGAATATTGCTCTCTCACATAACTCTGTTCCTTTGTAGTATTCCCTATCTTTATATAAGGCATCACCACTCTCCTAGTTTCCTAATCTATAGATGTAGCCATCATTTTTATTATTATTTATCAACCTCCATAACCACACCATTATTCAACCATCAAGTCCTATCAGTTCTATCTCTTCTATCTTTTTGTGATAATTTTTCTCTCCTCTATTCTGATAACTTATGCCCTAGTTCAGATTATCATTATTTGTTTCCAGAATAACTATATCTCCTCTTCCCATATTATTTAGCTATATTGTACTCTTTCCAAAGAAAAACTCTAGTAAAATAACTCCCTCTTTAGAAAGTTCTCAGGACTTCTTGTCATTCTAACAAGACCCTTCAAGATGGCTCAAACTGTTCACTTAATCATATCTTACTGTTCTCTTGAAATTCAGTTGTACTCCAGCCATCCTGAACTACTTTCAGGTGTCTGAGGTGCTAGATTCTCTTGTCTTAGTATCCTCTTCATGGCTGGAACAAGTATAGATATTTTACATCACCACCCCTTCCCCCTAAAAAAAAACCCAAACTCCCACTATTTTCTCTTTAAATCTCCTTCATTCCTTAACCACTGGCTGTAAAATCTTTCCTTGGGAGGTAAAACTGTCTGCCATGTGCTCTCACTGCTCCCTGTACTTCTCTTATAACAGTCACCTCAATTTATTGTACTTTTAAAAAGTTACCTCTTTTTTACTCTGCTGGACCTTGAGATTAATGGAGAAAGGAATCCACCTAGTCACTCATTTACTGCTCTGTAGAGTACCTGTCAATACAGCAGGAGTCTGGCAGTAGAGTAGATGCTGTACACATTTTGCTGACTATATCATAGAATAAGTAACTAAATGCTATGAAACAAACCATGTTAAAATTAACACATAAGACAATTAGAAAAAGTTATGCTGCAAATATGTATTGAAAACATTTTTTCTTTTGAAAATTTTTGAAATATTTTAAACTTAGAGAAAAGTATGGAAAACAATATATCAGGCAACGGTTCACCCTCAATCCATATTTAACAAATATTAACATTTTTCCTGACTTAAGATATAGAAGAGAATTAATGATGCTATTATTTCAAGTCTTGTTGTATCTCATTTGTCTCCTTTGCTACCCAGAGGCCATCACTATCCTCAAGTTGATGAGTTCTCTCTATATACACTTTATGAGTTTAATATATATGTCTATATCTATAAACAACATATACATTTTTAGTTGAACTTTTCATACTTTAAATGGAATTTAAACATGATTTTAAATGTTTATGTCAACACTTTTTATGCTTTTGAGAATCAACCATGTAGACAAATATAGAACTAATCCATTCATTTTAAGTTCTGTATGTTTTGCATTATATCACAAACTATGATTTACTTAAGGAAACTTTTAGTATTTTTATACATTATCAAAAATTTTAAACAACTATTTAATGAACAATTAGTATGTGTTTTCATTAAGACACATGCAGGGATTTGTCTAGTTATGTGACCAAAAATGAAATTGGCAGTACACAGTTATATTGTTTCCAACTTTACTTTTTACATCAAATTGCCACATTTTTTATGCCAAAGTGATTGTATAAATTTATATATAACAAAAATTCATTTCTCCAAATAATATCCAAAATTTTTATCCAGTCTGTTGACACCTAAGTACATGAAATTATTTTCTCCAATTAAGAGGCTGATTTACTACCTAATTAATAGTCATTCAGGTTTCCTTCTAGGTAAATTGCCTATTCTTAACTATAGTTAATAGTTCTTTTGGGTTATTTATTGTATTAGTCAGCCAAAGGAGTGCCTTTGCAATATACCAATAATTGGTTGGTTTTTTTTTGTTGTTTTTTTTTT
>PVKH010034589.1:0-11844 GCA_004027955.1 Chaetophractus vellerosus | reverse complement strand
GAGGGTGGTCTGCATAGGGGATTAGTTAAGTCCAGGTTGAGGAAGGCATTCCCCAACTAGTTAATTTCACCTTCCAAGGGGAGTGAAACTCTCCCTCTCCTTTGCTGTTAATCTCTTCTGTTGTGAGCACCTTCCAAAATATTCTGTAGGATTTCTACATCTCTAATACAGAAGACCATGGGCTTGACTATATCACCTTGCTCCCATTCGTCCCACTCCACTGCACTGTTTGCTAGAGGTGTGAAGAGGAGGCTCTCTGGCTACCTCACAGTGATTGGGGAAGGCTGACTCCAGAAACTCAAATCCCCATTGTGGAGAAATGGTACTTCCTCAGGACACAAATTTTTAAAAAGAATTTCAGGCACAGTATTTAAAATGGGTATTTTGTGTGGTAAGTTGATTGACAGAAGAGCCTCCACTTCAAGTCTTTGCTTCTAAGAAAGCAGGTCATCGTGCTTGGGGAATGGGCTTCTGTGAACTGCTCGCTGGCTTGAGCCAGGTGTGTGGGAAAAGAACACCAGCTCTGGCAGCTCCCTTTCTGTGCTAGCGAGCAGCTGTGCCCCCTTCCAGAGCCCAGGCAGCCTGTGTGCTCCAATGAAGAGTGCCCTGGTGCTCCTGCCTCTTCCTCTTTCATGCCCTTTACTGGGAATTGGTCTAGTCTACCCAATCTCTTCAGTTCAGGGTCTCAGGCTGTGAATGGAATGTCACCTGCTTCCTGGACTCAGGCCCGATTATGAGCATCATTTAGATAAGGTCCACAGAGCACCACATGGAGAAAGAAAACCTGCAGTAGACTACTGAAGTGCCACAGTTATAAAACACGCTTTTCTCCATGCCAGCAACATATGCAACACTTCCTATTTTAAATGTCATGCAATGCATTGTCTCTGGAAGCATTCACAATCCACTAGGGAAGGGAACTGTGTGGCCTGGGGATAGGGGTTCAGCAAGAGATTTACTTATTACTGAACACCCTTGTACCTTTTTAATTTGTGTACCAGGAATTTATATTATTTCTTTTTAAAAAAGAAATAAATATTAATCTAAAAACTAAAATCTCATTTACATTTTTTTAAGTTATACAGAATCAAATAAAGCATATAGTCTATTTATAATACACTCTGTGAATTTGTCTTAAGTTGAAGTTTTATGTTTGAGGGGTCATCATCTGCACCTTTTAGACGAATCACCCCCTGCCCAACAAATTAGGGATGGGGTGAAATCGTGGGAGGGGATGAGAGTAATCAAGGTGTCCTTACAGACACTACACCGTCCCCACTGGGTACCTGTGACGGTTTCTGCTCTTCTGCCTCTGTAGGTCCTGGGTGAGATGACTGAGCTGCTGTCTTCGTGCAGAAATTACGACAACTACCGGCGAGCCTATGGGGAGTGCAGTCGCTTCAAGATCCCCATCCTGGGGGTGCACCTCAAGGACCTCATCTCCCTATATGAAGCCATGCCTGACTATCTGGAGGACGGGAAGGTGAACCTCCACAAGCTGCTGGCCCTCTACAACCATATCAATGAGCTGGTCCAGCTGCAAGAGGTGGTCCCGCCTTTGGAGGCCAACAAGGATTTGGTGCACCTGCTGACGGTGAGGCTCACGCTGGAGAAGGTTTACTAGGCCCCATCTGTGTGCCAGGCATCATTCTGTGCACCTTACCAATTATTAGCTCAGTTAAGCCTCAAAGATTCTACGAGGTAGATACTATTATTAATGACATTTTATGGTTGGGGATACTGAGGCGCAAAGATGTAACTTGCCAGGGGGTCACATGTTATTGAGTAGCAAAGCCCTGATTCAGACCCAGGTCTTGGGACTCCAGAGACTGCACTCCTACACAGACACCGCTGGAACTCCCAGGGATGTTTCCCTACCTCTTCAAAAGCAGTCCTGAGCTCGCTGGGGGGAGCTGAGTGGCAAACCGGGATACCCGACTTGGTAAGAGGTGGAGACAGTGAGTTCTCGTAAAAAGAGGATAAGTCCGTGAATTTTAAAAAATCAGTCTTTTTCTTTTGGTCCTGATTCCACTGACTTAAATCCCTGATCCCTGAAGTATTCAAGCCCAGAGTAGGTGAACACTCTGCAGTGTGCAATAAGCCAGTGCTTGAATTTCAGGTGCAGGGCGAGATCGGATGAGCTGCCTTCCAGACCTGCAGTTCTACAGTTCACTGGTGGTGTGACTGTGGGCACGCAGATTTCTGAGTCTGTCTCCTCCTCTGTAAAGTCAGAGGCGTTAGGCTCTCAATGCCTTCTAACGTTTCTTTCAGTTCTGAAATAGCCTGCTTTTTATTGCAGAACAGAATAATGATGATGACTTCTTGCTGCCTCATAGGAGCACTTTGATAGAGCCTCAGGCTCACTTAGGGCTGGCAGACTCTAGATTAAGAACTAGATTGTTTTTAAGGCCTCTCTCTTCTAAAATTTTATACTTCTAAGATACATGAAACTCATTAATTTGTATTATCATTTAAACTGGATTCTATTGCTGGGTTCTAATTTTTAATAGTACCCTATTTTTAATAGTATCTTATTAAGATCCTTTCAGATCTTCTATGTGCTTTGAGGGAGAACAAGTGAGGTTTGGGCCATCTGGTAAGATAAGATCTTTGGCACGACACATAGAAGCTTAGATGTGAAGCCACAGATAAAAAGGGGGCATCTTGGAACTTCTCCAAAACTTAAAAAACAGTTTAACAAAAAAGAACTAACACTTGCCCTATTGAAATAGGGGGCATTACACCCTCCAAACGTTGTGAATTTTACAAATAAACTGCCAAGAGCCTAGAAGAGTAAGCAGTGGGAAAGAAAAAACCAGGACAGAAACGTATCAGCCCTGGGAAAGACAAACAGCATCTTGGCAATCAACTCTTGTTCTGCTTTGATCTGCAGCTATCCTTGGATCTCTACTACACCGAAGACGAAATCTATGAGCTTTCCTATGCCCGGGAACCCAGAAATCACAGAGCCCCAGTGAGTTTTTCCTATAAAGACTCTCGTGTGTAACAGGCGCTTTACAAGCAGATCCTCAAGTTCCTTTATCTCAAGGAACAGACTTTTAGTTCAGTTTAGTAGGTGCATTATGTTTCTTCTGTGGGCCCAACCTTGTGTGAGGAACAGAGAAAGCTTCAAGATGTCTGGGTGATTGGTTCCTGCCCATATAGAGCTTATGATCTGGTTGAAAATTAAGACTGCTATGTGAACAGTAAATAACTAGACACTGTAAAGAGTCAGAATGGGTGCTGGAATCATCAGTGGTTTACTAATTAGAGAAGGGCAATAGTATTGTGAAGTTACATCCTCTTCATATTAATTAAAAAAGTGTCCACAGAGAAGTTGTTTCTTTTCTGTGATTTGTTGATGATAATGAGGATAATGTGCATACTATACGGAAGCTAAATTTCAGAGGATTTCCAGCTTGGTAGATAGAAAAGTCCGTTATCGTGTATTCACCTGGGTCAGAAAGTGCAGTCTGCTGGATGTTTTGATCTCTGGTGCAAGAAATTGAGAAAATGAATATAGTGAAAGACAGGATGAGAGCACTCCAAGGACTGGAGCTCTGTCCCTTGAAGCCTGCCTGCAGAAGACCTCAAAATAGCACACAGTCCTGGCACTGCACACCGTAGGAACTTCACAGGTTATCTGGCCCACGCGCTCCCATTGGCAGGTGAACTCATTGCAGGCTTATGTCTGAAGGATAGATAGGCTAGATAGTCAAGGTCTCCTGGAAAGTTTCCTAACCCAAGAGCAAGGGAAGAGAGTTGATCACACACAAGAAATTCAGCTTATGCTTACCTGTCCAGGTAGCTAAATCTTACGGTCTTTATTCAGAAAGATTAAGTTGTCACTTTCTATCATAGTAAAAGATGTTCACTGAAAAGAACATGGTAGGTTCCATTTTCAGGGTATGTAAGAGGGCATTTTAATGTCCCATTTTTTGGGAGAGATTTTATATGGGCCAAGTCTCAAATATTTAGGAATGGATTCCATCTCAGTTTATACAGCCCTAAGATTTTTTCCACAAGTGTTTCCCTGCTTTTTAGCTACTTCACTCATCACATCTCTACTAAAAAGTGAGTAAAGAATAGAGAGGAAATTTAAGTTATCCACTTTACTCTTTGTTGTTAGCTCTGATAAAAAGTTTAATGGAGAAGGAACTGAAACTCTGGCAAATTGAGATATTTAAGTTATCTGTAGATGGAGATAATGTACATGATGAGAACTTTGTAAATCGTAAAGCTCAATACATATATTGCCCAAGAGTATTGTTATAGATTTCAATCACGTATGGGTTTTCTGCTCCTTGCCATTGCACATAATTGAGGCTTGTCCTTGGATGCGACCATAAGAACATGGGAAAGGGAGTTGTAGGTTATAGTATTGCATTATAGTCATGGGGATTTCTTGAATATTTCATTTTAGCCTCTAACACCTTCAAAGCCACCCGTAGTAGTGGACTGGGCCTCTGGAGTATCTCCCAAACCTGATCCAAAAACCATAAGCAAACACGTCCAGAGGATGGTGGATGTAAGTACAAAAGCAAGACAAGAAAAGGCAGTGCCTGGTTTAGTTTTGTTTGTGGGAAGAGTGGGAAGGAGCGCACAGTGGTGGAAACAGTGATGAGAAACTTGAAACTTGGTAGTAGGTGAGCAGAGGGGACCGCTTCACACATTGGGCTGCAGAACAGTTCAGAAGTTACATTTTGCAACATACATACATACTTTGACTTCATATGGGGGAGGTGTACCTCCTTTTGAAGACCTAGCAGGAGTGTATATGTTTAAAGGTTATTGATTTGCGGACAGAGAGGTGTCGGGAAAGTTTGTATAAAAGTAAGGGTGATAAGAATCTAAAACTGATCATTTTGGCACTGCTGGAATTCAGAGCACTGTGCTAAATGCTGAGGAAGGGGTATGTACTTTCATGCTTCTACACTTATCCTTGTGGGATATTGTTTTTCCTCCAGTGTAACAATAGAAACCTAAGAAGCCGCAAGTGACAGAACAATGCGTCCAACAATCAGTAGAACAATGAGTAGATTAAGAGGAGAGAGCTCTTCCAGCTGGGCTGTTCAGAGAAAGTACAATCTGAGCTGAGCAGTGAAAGATGGGGCAGAGCAGAGGGAGAGCCTCTCTCCATGCAATGAACTAGGAGCACGCAGTAGCCAGAGGTGCTGGCATATTTGATACGCTAGTGGAAGTGAAAGCCCGTGGCCACCCTCCATATGCTGGTACCAGCAAACGCCTGGGATATGACCACTGCAGCTTTGCCACAGCTTCAGGAACACGTCTCCTTGTTCCTCTCATTCAGGCTAATAAGAGGCTTTTATCCATTGCCCCAGCCCCTTTGTCATTTGGCTGAAGGGAAAGATTATTGGTTTCTCTTTGAGAATCACACACACACAAAAAAACTCCTTTTCCACAGTCTGTCTTCAAGAACTATGATCATGACCAGGATGGATACATTTCTCAGGAAGAGTTTGAAAAGATTGCTGCAAGTTTTCCATTTTCCTTCTGTGTGATGGACAAAGACAGGTGAGGGGTTGTTTATAGCAATATGTGGTTATGAGTCCTAGTTGGTGAGGGCAGGTTGATGGGTGTGTCACTAGAATAATTTGTAAACTTAGGTGTGTTGCTACTGTAGTCTCTTAATGAATTTTGAGGCTAAGAAAGTAATCATCAAGTGAAAGCCTCTGCCTTTAGTTTAGAACAAAATAGACCATGAAAACAATGCATGGTTTTAAAAATACCTCAAAATTGAAGATTCCATAAATCTGCCAGTTTAGGAATAATCAACTATAAATAAGAAAAATTTTCAGTCTTCTTGTTTTGTCCTTTCTGTTTATGGGAAACTAATATTTACTAATATTTTGTCGATTTACTTTTCTCAGGATTACATAAGTTCTCTCCCAGTTCCCTGTAAGAGACCACATGTGTGGTTGGTGGGTTCCATTGTGCACTGCCTGAAGTCAGGAGCTGCAACATGAGGCATTTCCCTCCCTACACACACATTTTCACATCATTTCCTTTTCATGTCTTGTAGATCGTGGTCAAATTAGTTAGGAAAGCCTAGTTTAGCTAAAGAACAGCTCTCTTGAAAATTAGTAATGCCATCTCACTTACCACGTACCATCCATGTATCCTTATTAATAGGAGGGTTCATGGAAGTCACCAACAGGTAAAACATACCACGTGGAGGAAGTGCAGAGGGAAATGCTCCACTCTAAAAAGAAAGATGATTTTTGAAGGCTACGGGCCACTCTTTCTAACCCTACCTTCCACTCACATCCTTGCCTCTGTTATTTGCTGGCAGGGAGGGCCTCATCAGTAGGGATGAGATCACGGCCTACTTCATGAGGGCCAGCTCAATCTACTCAAAGCTGGGTCTGGGCTTCCCTCACAACTTCCAAGAGACCACCTACTTGAAGCCTACTTTCTGTGACAACTGCGCTGGATTTGTAAGTTATTTTTAGAATGCTTCAGGGTTGACATTGGGGAGGGGTAAGAGACAGCTTAAATGAGGCACAGACCTCAAGTTCCTTATCAACTCATCCCAGTTTAGGGCCTAAACAAACACCTAGAATAAACTTCTCCTCATTTATCTTCTCCTCCTTCTTCCTCCTGGTTTATCTTTTCCCGTTTTCCCTTTTTTGGTGTGTAAAGCCTGAGAGAAATGGTGTAGAAATGTTTAATTGGGGATATACTTTTGAAGTATTATATTCATTCAGTGTTTCAAATGTTAGAAAAAATAAATATGAGATTCCTCTGCACCCTCCTTTCAAAAGGAACTGCCTTTAAGAAATCATTAGGGGAGTAGATGTGGCTAAAGCAGTTGAGCGCCTGCTTCCCACATGGGTGGTCCCGGTTTCAGTTCCTGGTGCCTCCTAAAAAACAAAAACAAACAAACACCAAAAAATAAATAAATAAATAAATAAAAATAAAAAACCGAGCAAACAAATGAAAAAACCAACTCAGGAGAGCCAATGTGGCTCATGGTTGAGCACCAGCTTCCCACATACGAGGCCCCGGGTCCAATCCCCAGCCCTGGTACCTAAAAAAAAAGTCATTGGGGCTCTGCCCCTCCTCCAACCAATAACTACCTTCTAAATGTGGGTTTGGACCCCTGGACTCTATGTACTTGTTCCTCAGTTTGGAGTCCTAGGAGCCTGTTTGTCTTATAATCTATTCATTTCAGGCCTGGAGAAGACCTGGGTCATAAATCCACTCTAGTGAGCTTCTTGAGAACATTTGAGTCTGATCAGCATAAACTTGCTGTTTTCATTTAAGGTCAGGAGGGACAAGACATATAAGAGATGAAAGAGGTTTCCCTTGTGCTTGAGGTAGAGGGTGAAACGAGGTAAAATAAAGAATGGGTGTCAATGTGTAGCTTCACCCCAAATAGGCAAATGATGTGGGGAGCATTCTAACTTCCTCCTGTTTGTCTCATAGCTCTGGGGAGTGATCAAGCAAGGATATCGGTGTAAAGGTAAGACTCAGCTTTGTTGATTGCTTTGTTTCCCCTGGTCTTAGAGGCTCACCTCTAAAGCATTTTTTACCTATAGTAATTGCCCATTCAGTACACAATTTCTTGGCAGAGCTCATAGCCTCATCCCCAAACTAGTTGCCCAGAGTACCCCTGAGGGTGACTGCCACCCAACAGAAGAGGAATGCCTGGTGACATGACCAGTTATGTAACTTCCCCTTACGAGACCCTCTTTCTGCCTTGGTTACCCTGGAAATAGGGGCAGCTGTAGGAGATTTTTATCTCTTATAGTCATGGAAGGGTGAGTTCTCAATGAAAGGGAAAGAACCACCTCTGGAACAGAAGATAAAGTGATTTCCAAAGGCCCTTGTCAGCTTCTCTCCTATCCATAGATATCTCAGGACATAATTGTCCTTATTTGTGACTAGAAAAATTCAGGAATGAAGGAGAGAAATCCTTTACCTAAAAATAAGACCTAACAGATGGGACCTTTCAGGGTAGGCAGTATGTGCTAGATGACCAAGGCACTAGCTTCTCCCTCTCAGATAACAGGATGCTGCTTCTGATTCTGAGTCTCACTATAAGGGCACCACAAGATTGTGAGATCCAGGGTTTACCAAGTGAGAAGAATGGTAGGTTCATTAGGAGTGTTAGGTGTCCTAGCTCCAAAAGATAGGACAGATTTGTGTGACAAGGGAGCATTGCATGGATTTGGTTTTTGTTTGGTTGTTTTTGTTTTTTGTTTTTTGTTTTTGTTTTTTTAGGAGGTACCAGGGATTGAACCCCGAACCTCATACATGGGAAGCAGGCGCTCAACCACTGAGCTACACCTGCTCCCCCTGGATTTGGTTTTGAGACCCTGGAAAAAAGAGAAAGAGACTTTCTGACCAGAGTGTCTTGTCCACAGACTGCGGAATGAACTGCCACAAACAGTGCAAAGATCTGGTTGTTTTCGAGTGCAAGAAGCGAGCCAAGAACCCAGTAGCTCCCACAGATAACAGCACCTCTATGGGGCCAATACCCACCGTTTGCTCACTGGGAGCCAGAGATCTGCTCCAGGGTAAGTAGGCACTGGCAACATTCGTCATGGAAAGTTAAGGGGGAAGAATAAAGTGCGGGAAGGAAAGATTACCTCATAATTACTACATGAGTTTCAGTTAAACTTGGTTCCAATTGGTAGACCAGGGCTCAGCCCTCCCACAGTTCTGATTTCAGTCCCTGCCCATGTTTTAGACCGAAGAATACTGGAATAGCAGAGGGCAAGATAGGCATAAAAATCAGATGTTTATTGAACACTTATACCAACCAAGTGCAGGTACTGACTTCTGGCCAAAATAGTGATGCAAGTTAATACTTTACCACTCCACCCCCAGGCCAAACCCGAAACAATGATAGGGAGGATCTGCATGAATGTATGAACATGGATATGTGTGTGTATGTGTGTGTGTCATATATAATACATAGCATATGATATATAAATAACATGTACTAAAAGACATAACTGTACTTAAAAAATATAATCTCTGTAGCTCAGAAGTGTACTAAAAACCTAGCAGTGAGTAGAAGCTGAACCACTAGCCTGCTGGGCTTCAGGTCCCAAAGCAGGAAGGGGTGGTTAAGAATTTGATTTTTGCAGGTAACAGAAACCAAAAAGCCTTAAGCATGAAATCATGGTGACCATAATCAGAATTCTGGTCCTGGTTTTGGACCAGAACCCCAATTTTCCTCCAGGAGAGGAGCCAAAGCCATCAATGTAAGACTAGGTCCCACACTGGGACCCCTGAGGGACCACATGGAGGTAGCTATGAAAATTCTAGAGACAGAAGGATAAATGAGGAAAGGGAGAGGGGGGAAACAAAACTCCCACTAAAGGTGAGTTTGCAGATTAAAATTCCAAATCATATTAGGGAAATCCTAGAACTAAGCTAAAATATTCAACAATCAGGAGATAAATTGGGAAATTCACTCATGTCAAAATGTAAAGAAAGAGAAAACAAGAAAATGATTTAGGAAAGACTTCCTGGAGAAGATGAGACTTCAGCTGAGTCTGGGAGAAAGGGTAGGGTTTGGATTAAGTCATGGGGGAGGGGGATGAGCAGTCCAGATAGGACAGACAATGGGAGCAAAAGCCCAAGGAGAAAAGCTCCAGTGCTGTTGAGATGGTGACCGAAGGTGGTATAGCAGAAGTGAGGAGTTTAAAAAAAAAAATGAGGAGCTCTTAAAACAATGAGTGACACGAACACTGTGGGGGCTGGATGGGAGGGCAGATCTTCACAGCACTATCCCAGGCCCTGCTCTCTCAAAACACTGTTCATCTTGACTTCCTAAAGAAATAGGGTTAGCTCCAGGCACAAAACCAATGTTTATTAAGTTAGCCCCAATTTTATATGGTTTTAGAAGCCATCTGACTTCTAATTAAGACCGAAGAGGAAAAGTTCATTCTGACAATAGGCCAGACCATTTGTTCTTTCTAATGATTTTATTTTCCCATGTGGAATAAATGAGTTCATTATATAAAGCACTTACAGTTGGGCTTGACCCATAGTAAACAAGTGCCATATGTTATTACCATTACTATTTTTAAATAGGCTCCCTAAAGGGGTAAGGCCACTGTAGTTGGAAATCCCTAGGAAAAAAAGTTTAGATTAAGTTCCTGTAGTATGCACTTTGCATTTAATAAGTAAATTACAGTCAATAAGTAAATATCAATATACATTTAATGACCTAATCAGCAAAGTGCTTTATGTACTTCCATGTAAGAACTGCAGACTGATTCCTTTTTATCACACTAACCGAGTATAGATTTTCTGCTCTCTTCCTGAATCCCTGGCCATACCATATATCTAAGCACAGGCCAATTACAAACTTTTGGGATGTTTTGTTCCTAGAAAAGGCTTAAAGAAAATAATTTTTTTTTCAAGAAAGAATATGCTAATCCTTAGGATTTGATGTTTAACTTTTAATAGAAATCAACACAAATGCTATTGTGCAATATGCCTATATTTTATACACGCTATAGTTAAGAGTTACACATCACCTTAGGGCACCACAATTTTCGGTCACACAAAATGCAAAGCTTCCTTGGAGAAAGGTGGCAGAGAGCAGCAAGGTCTGGAGCTTGCATCCCCTAGAAAGGAGATACACCTAGATATTTTTCTTCACACCCTCTGTGCCCACAATCCCGCCTAAAAATGGTTAGAGAAAGGCTTCTGAAGATTTCTTAGAATCCACAAGGAAGTAGATCAATGGGTAGGATAACACACACGTATCAATGGGCTATGAATAAAAGTTGCCATAAAATTGCTAAAAGCCAAGGTCTGTTTGTAATGGAAAGAAAATACTGGATATCATCATCCAATCAAATTGCTTTCATTTATGAAAACTATTTTCTAGAATGGCACTTGCTCATCAAATCTAAACTTCCCATGACTTTTTAAGAAACCCATTATCATCTTTCTCAGTTCACTGTAACTTCTGATATTTATCTACCCTTTCTTGAAAGTTATACCTCTCCTGACTTTTATAACACTGGTCTCCTGGATCTCTTTCTGCAATTTTAAGTTCACTCAAAAAGTAAAGTGGGCTCAAGATTCAGTCCCAAACCCCTTGTATGTCTAGGAATTTGACCTAAATAATAGAAGAGTTTATATTCATAATCTGGATTGGTAAAAAAGTATAGCTGTTACAGAAAGGTTGGAAAATGGAGATATAAAAACATCATGCCCATAATCCTCCTCAGGAAAGAGGGTGTAATTATTTGGGGGTGAATATAACAATTTATATATTCTGGTATTTAAATAACAATATGATTTTGAGCTTTACTGGGCAAATATTAAATGTTAATTTATGTTCTTCTTGGGAAAAATTAAACTAGCATCTTTACAAGACTTTTGGTATAACTGTTAATTCAAATTACAAATGCTAATTAGGGGATTTTTTTGTTGTCCAGAAGGTGTTTAGCCCTTTTGACTATTCCAATCCAGTGTCTTGGCTAGAATATTTAATAATAAAATATATAACATTTTAATAGAAACGTATACTTTTTTAAAAGAAGCACTTTCTCTTAATCATTTAATTCCCCAAATCCTAGATTTTTCTCCCCATTTAATGGGAGACTAAAATTTGTGTTCATTAATAAATGTTGTGTGTAGAGTCTAAAGACTTTTTTTTTAGGATTTGTTTTTATTTATTTATGTCCCTCCCTCCCCCCCCCCCCCCCCCTTTTTTTGTGCTTGCTGTCTGCTGTGTCCATTTGCTGTGTGCTCTTTGTATCGGCTTGTCTTTGGGAACCAAACCTGGGACCTTCCGTGTGGGAGAAAGGTGTTCAATCACTTGAACCACCTCAGTCCCCTGCTTTGTTG
>PVKH010034588.1:0-11849 GCA_004027955.1 Chaetophractus vellerosus | reverse complement strand
TTTGAATAGAAGAGACATTTGGATCATGTGCAATGTAGACAGATTTTGGTCAATTTCTATCATTCTCTGGAGCGAGAATTCCAAGTTAGGGCCCACTAGTAAGGCACCAAACTCTGAGATTATCTGCCCTGGTATAGGACCTGGATATCTTCAAAGACCTCTGGTGGCCCTCTGTTTGGGGTGATTTCCATATTGGAAGAGAAGAATCTTTGATTTTATATGCCGATTTATTAATAAACACCAACAAATGTTCAATAGAACATAACTCTCCAAAAGAATATTAAGATTTAATATGAAGGCTACCTTATTTTCCCTTCCTACCATTTTTGTCTTTCTACTATATATGGTGATAACACAAGTCTTTTCTGAGATTAACTTGAACAAAGTTGATTGTTAGTTCATCCTATTTCATGAAGTAGGATTGTAATTGTAGTCCATTTAAGCATAATTAGGCATTAAGAAACAGGAAAAACCATACCTTTACTGCTCCTCAGAGTTCAACTAAAGAAATCGGCATTTGGGTTTTAAAAACAGTTTACATAATAGTTGCGTCATTGAATGGTCCTATTTAAACTAAAATTAAGGTATTGCCTTCTTTTTTCCACAGCAAGACCACACAACACAGAGGTGTTGGATGAAAGCAGCTAATCCTTCTCAAAGCAGCAGTCCATAGAATACCTCTATCAAAACCAAAGACTATCACTGAATAGCTCCTAGCATGTTCTTTTATGCACAGGATCAAAAATTGTTTCAACTAACATGCTTAATATTTGTTTGCTTTCCCTCCTTAATGTGAAAAAGCAAGGGTAATTTAATGACATAGGAACAACAGAAAAGATCCTAAGACTTCAACAACTTGTTGAAGTACAAGTTTACTTTTTATCAAAAAATATTTTTGTAATTATCTTGAGTCATGTGTTTAACAATTAAAAGTACATTTCAGCTTTATGATTGTGACCATTACTGACTTTGCTCCTATCTGACAGGATCAATGAACTGTTAATTTAGCCTTACTGACCAGCACTGAAATTAGCAGTTCTCAGAACATGTGGAAATATGTTGAAATTTAAGACACTATTATATTTTCTTTTACATAATTTTTGAACATACAGATGAATTTAAATGACAACCTATGTGAAATAAATCTTAGAGATAAAACTGAAACTTAATAAAAAATTGAATGAGTTTCCTAAAATTTTAATTCTTGAGTTATTTGTTCATTTCTGTGGGCAAGGTTTTTGTTCCAGTGATAGCTGCTCTAGTTACTACTTTTAAAAAATGAATATACTAGAAAGGTAGTACTAACAGCATCATATCATGTATTGCTACTATCAGTGCGATAAATTTGTAATGTCCAGAAGAAATTTCTCTCCATTCCTGGGGGAGGGACATCAGTAGCTCAAGCTACTGATTGTGGTTGGCTAGGGAGACAAATAAGAACATGGGAGAACCAGAATAAACAGTGGGGATTGGGGTGACAGTCGATTTCCTGTAGGGCTTAGACCTATGAAATAACAGGCAGATATATAAGTTAGATGTAACTATTTTAAAGAAAACATATCCATGTTGGGAGTAGAATGGGTATATAACATTTTTAGAAATATTCTTTACCTTTGAAGAATGTATATTTATATTTACTAATTGTCTTTTGAAAATTGCTGATTCAAAAGAGAATAATTCATATGTTGCCCTAGGAAATACATACATTATTATTGTTTTATTTTCTTCCTGTTTTGCGACTTTTAAAGTTTATTGTTAACCTGCAAAGAGTGTCCTGTGTACCCTGGTCATGCTCTCCCCAACACACTAACCATTAAAGCCATTAACCATTTGGTCTGTTGCTAATGTTATAGTGTTAGGAAGTTTAGTCTTGAATCACCTAGGTTTTAGACTCAATAAAAACTTAAAAACAATTGTGGAACTGAAGTGGAGTTCTGGGTCCTAAGGTTAGAAGCCTCCCGAGCTAAATTTTTTATAGCACAAGTCAGGAAATATAGTGATAATAAGCTGGATTCAGATCCCTCTGGGACATAACTCTCAAATTTTTTTCATCTGTTAAAGGAGGATGAGTCCTAACAAGGCTTTTAGAGCTTAATGGAAATTTTCCATATTAAGCTGTTTTGGTTTCTGATACTAGAAATGATCGATTACTGAGGTAGAGGCATTAGGGGGGAAATAAGTTTCAGATCATCTTGAACTGCTCAATGAGGACTAATTCCTGAATTAGGCCTTATTTCCTCATAAATGAGGCACAAGAAAATAAATTTTTAGAAAGACGGACTAAATGTAAAGTCATAAATATGTAAAACAACTTTCACAGAAGCCCCCCTTTTTCCTAGTGCTAAAAATGTATGGCCCATGGACAAAGACTTCCAAATAGAAAAAGTCAAATGGATATTTTGTGACATGAAAACTATATTTAAGTTTATGTGCCCATAAATAAGGTTTCGTTGGGTCATAGACATGCTCATTTGTTTACATACTGCCTAGGGCTGCTTGTACCATAAAAGCAGCAGTTGAGTACTATGGTTGCCACAGGGACTGTATCAACCACAAAGCCTAAAATATCACCAAAGGATAATGAAACACTTAGGCCAGTGTTCTGGGTGACCATGCATCTCATGTTACTTAGTACATTTTTGTCAAAGTAACGAGTAATTAATAAGATTGGTCCTTTGCTCCTAACTGGTGGAGTAAATGGGGGAAAACAAGAATGACCTTTGGGCTTCAAATTCCCAGCTCAAGTACCACATAAATGACCTGAAGGTGACTGTCTATATATGCCCTCAGAGAAGCCCTTATCTTCCTCTCGATGCAGCACTGGAATATCTGAAAACCAAGACTGTCAAAGCAAGTGGTTGAATTATAATACAATTTGTAACCTTGCAGTGTGTCTATTGTTAAAGTAAGAGCACTGGTTGGGAAGATAAGGGATCCTGCAAGTTGGAATGGAGACATATGGGCAAATCCTGATGAAGCTAGGGACACAGAAACCTTAAGTCTTGCATCAGAACAAGTTTATTGACTTAGGTCTCAAGCAGAGATTCTGGATTCAGTGTTCTAGTTCAAGGGATTTAGAAAGAGCTGTTTCATTGGCTGAAACACAGACCAATGTGGACTACACTAAATGAAGTTGAGATGCCTGAACTGCCTTGCTGTACTGTAGAGTAAGATAACCAAAGGCTTAGGGAGACTGGGATAATAGGGTAGATTTACCTACGTAAGTGGAAGAGTGAAGTCTAATTTGAATCACCAACAGTCACAAACCAGACTTGTGTTTACAGATCCAGAACCCCTTGGATGCAGAGGCCAGGTTTGCTTACCACATTGCGAAAAATTTATAAATCTCTACCAGCCTTCCCCAAAGGGAACTACATAAAGACTTTTATCAGGGAGACCGTGTTCTGATAAGAGGAAACAATCAGACTTTGCAGGGATTAATAGACACACTAAACTGACAATTCCAGGAGACCCAGAATGTCACTGTGGTCTACCATTCAGAGTAGGAGCTTATGCAGTCCAGATGACCAACGGAGTTTTGGTTCAAGTCTAACAGTGGGTTCAGTGGACCCCTGGTCCCATCTTATGGCTATTTCCCCAGTTCCAGAATGCGTAATTGGAATAGACATAGCAATTAACAGATTCCCCACATTTGTTGCCTAACCTGTGGTGAGGGCTATTATGGCAGGAAATAAGTGGAAGCCACTAAAACTGCCTCTACCTAGGAAAATAAAAACTTAAAATTCCTGTAGAACATTGCCCCAGCCAAGGCTGACCTGGCCATAGCCACTGCTGAGTGCCCAATCTGCCAGCAGTAGAGACCAACACTGAGTCCCTGACATGACACCATGGTGGCAGGTTGATTACACTATCATGGAAGGACTACATTTTGTTCCAGTGGATTCTGATTTGCCTTCCCTGCATGGAATACTTCTGCACATGGACTTAGAAAATGCCTTACTGATTGTTCCACACAGCACTGCTTCTGATCAAGGAACTTGCTTCATAGCAAATAAAAGTATGGCAATAAGCCCATGGTCATGGAATTCACTGATCTCACATTCACTCTGAAGCAACTGGAGAGATAGTTCAGTGAAATGGCCTTCAGGAGACTCAACTGTGGTACCAACCAAGTGGCAATATCCTGGCAGAGCTGGAGCAATGTTTTCTAGGAAGCTGTATATTCCCTAAACTAGCAACCAATATATGGTGCTGATTCTCCTACAGGATTCATGGGTTCAGAGATCAATGGGTGGAAATGGGAGTGGCACCACTATGACTCCAGTATGGCCCTAGAAAATTTTTGCTTCCTGTTCCTATGACCATATGCTCTGTTGGTCTAGAGCTACCAGTTCCAAAGGGGGGCACACCAGGAGTCTCCACTAAGAGACAACGATTCCACTGAACTGGAAGGTAAAATGGCCACCTGGCCACTATGGGCAGCTCTAGCCTCAGAATAAAAAAAGACGGTAGTACAGTACTGGCTGGGAGGACTGATCCTGATTACCAAGGGAAAATTGGACTGCTACTACACAATGAAGGTAAAGAAGAGAGATATCTGGAATACAGGAGATCCCTTAGGGCATCTCTTAGTACCAACATATTCTATGATTAAACCCAATGGAAAATTATAACAACTCAATTCAGGACTTAAATGGCCCAAACCTTCAGGAATGAAGGTCTGGATCACCCCATTTGGCAAAGAATCACAACCAACTGAGGTGCTGGCTAAGGGCAAAGGAAATATGGAACAGGTAATAGAAGGTAGTAACAATTACCAGCTATGACCACATGACCAGTTGCAGAAACAAGGACTACAATCATAAGTATGTTCTAATTTTGTTATGAATATGCTTGTGTGTGTATATGTATATATTTTTAAGCAATACCACTTTCTTTCCTTTATCATATGACTAAAATACATTAATATTACATCCCAGTATTTAACTTACAGGATATCAAAGACTAAATGTCACACAGATTTTGCATCCTCCTCAGGGGAAAGAGTTGGTGCATTTTCAGTTATAAGCAGGATAGCTATATAGTGTTAGATGGAAGTACGACTTTGTTACTGTCTTTATTTGGAGATTAAGTATGGTTTAAGGAGATGTGTATGGGTGCCAAGTGGACAAGGGAAGAGACTGTGATGGATAATTTTATTGGTCAATTTGGCTAGGTCATAGTATCCATTTATTTAATCCAGTTATTTAATCAAATCCTAATCTAAATGTTGTCATGAAAGCATTTTGTAGGTTTGTTTAACATCTACAATCAGTTGACTTTAAGTACAAGAAATTATCCTTGGCTCTCTCTGCCTAGAGGAGCCTACACAAAATTTCAGTGTGTATTTCTATCCTTCTCTCCCATTTCTCAGCAAGCTCTGTTCTTCCCATTTCCCAATAAATTATTTTTATTGGACTAAGTAAAATTTTTAAAAAAGAAATTATCCTTGACATTGTGGAAAAGCCTCGTCCAGTGAGCTGGAAGCTTTAAGAGCAAAAGAGCTGAGTATTCCAGAAATTCTGCCTCAAGATGCAAAATACATTCCTACCTGAGTTCTAGCCTACTGCCTGCCCTACAGATTTCAAACCTGCCAGTCCCCGCAATCACGAGTCAATTCCTTAAAATCAATCAATCAATCAATCAATCATCTATCTATCTATATCTCTGACTGGATCTGTTTTCTGAAGAACCCTGACTGATAATAATGTCCTTACAAAATTATCCCTTTTTCACACAATCTGATATTTACATACAATTTAAAAAATCATTAATGACCTGTTTTGTATTTCCTAAGTAACAGGATATAGACATTTAAAAATGTGCCATTTTTATTTTTTGAGCCTTAGTGCTTTATTTTGGGAGGCAGATATTTGAGCTGCAGGTCAAGGATGATAATTACCACAATGATCACCAGCTGCTCAAGGACCACTAATAATAAAATACAGGAGGATTGTTAACAGAGTAAGGAAACACAACATAAATTATGTAAATTAAAGATGGCAAGGGAGATTAAATATCAGATCTTGACTTCACTTTCTTGAAGTATAAGAAATTGCTATAGCAAACACTGACAGCTTTCAAGATTTGTAAGAGATTGTTTCTTGCTTCTAAAAATGTTCTATTTTTCTCCTTAATCTCACGAAACCATAAAAATGAGTTTTTTCTACCAATACTAAATAATCAAATTACTTATGCAAAATTAATCTGCTCTTCAATGAGCAGATGAGTGCTCCATTTAAATGATCTTTAACAGATCCCCGAAGTTGCTATCCTGTCACTATTTAAGTGATGGATATTCAATTGAATTTTTCTGCATAAATAGTTCTGTTCAATCCAGAAATGAAGTATTATGATGGGACAGACACAGTCAACAGTTCAATAAAAATGCAAATTTTAAAAAATTATTAAATGTACTTAAAAGTAACAAAGTGAATCACACACTTCTTAGGCTTAGAAGTGTTCTTTAAAGTTTTTTTGTTTTTTGTTTTCCCTCAAAAAGGAACCAATCTTTTAAGCTTTCTTGTTGTACACCACTATTTTTCAAGTTTCTTCTTCTTTTTCTCTGGCTCACTATTATCCATGTTTGAAAATACAGCAGGGATGCTTATTCCTGGTATCTAAAATAATGCAAATGGGGAAAAACAAGGCAATTATAAGCATAAATTAAGAAATAAATCCCATCCTCTTTTTCCCCTTCCCTATTGCCACTTTTCATGTTTAAAAGGATGTGGGGGAGGGGGGAAGAGTTAATAAAAGTTTTACATTCAAAGTAGTAATAGTTCAGATATGTAAAACATGGTTTAAAAGGTGAGAAGCATATCATTTGGGAAGTGTGTTTTTAATGATTCCACAGTCCTTCCCACCACCAATTTGTTATAGCAGAGCCTCTGTGACTGACAGATCACCATAGTCCTCCGAAGTATTAAGCCAGGACAAAAGGTGTCTTAGGCAGAACACCTACAGTTTATTTTATTTTAAAATTTATTTTTGAAGAAGTTTTAGACTACAGAAAAGTTACATAAAAAATAAAGGGGACTCCCATATACATTTTCCCCCATTAAAAACATCTCATATTAGTGTGGTACTTTTGGTAAAATTGATGGATATTGAAGCTTTGCTACTTAACCATGGTCTGTATTTTATATTATGGTTTACACATTGTACAGCACAGTTTATTTTAATCTGTACAAGTGCAATTTCAAAACTTAAATGAAAAAGAAGACTAGGCAGGAGATCAGAAAGACCTCTCTAAATTATGGTATCAGAAACTCCAGATGTCTGGGATTCTATGGCATAGGGAAATTAATAATAGGATTTACTCTGTAAATATTTGGACTCCATACCACTTTAGAGATTCCCTCTTAACATTAGACAGAAATAACTTTTGTCCACATCTCTCTTTCACAAAATAGGTACTTCTGTTTGTTCCATCACAGGATGCATACTATAAATTTGGTCTTACCTGTGGTTCTACGAGAGACATTCGGATTTTTTGATGCTGAAGATTAGACGAGTCTAACATGATTTTCACTTTAACTTTATCAAATATATGGAAGACTGTATCTTCTATTTTAAGTGACGGTATCTAAACAAAGCACATTTTACCATTCTTAATTGGTTTCCTACATTTGAGACTTTGATCCAATTCTTTACATTTTATCTTTATGGTAATTCGTTCATTTAGAAGTTTAAATTAAAACAATACTTCAATAGTGATAAGCTTTGAGGTGTTCTTTAAAGTGGTCCCCATACACATTCATTAATCTCAGGATTCTCACTTCATTAATTAGTGAAGTTAATGTTGATGTAGTAGAGGAGTACAAAGGTACTACAGGCTGAGTTTATTGTTTAAATAGTCTCACAGAGTTGTAGTTTACTAAGGTTAGGGGAGTATGGAATATGTCAGATAAAAGACTATTAGGTTTAAAAGAATCCCTTCCTTATAAGCAGCCATTTATTCTTTTACTTTAATTTACATGTCCACCTGGAGAAAAGTTTAATCCGAGTTTTTCTTAGAGAGGAAAACTTTACATGCTATAAAAGAAATCAAGGACAACTTATGTATGTGTATAGATATGCTGAAGTAAGAAATTGTGAGTAAAACCCTAAATTAGGTAGCATCTTTAAATCTGGATTTTCTGGCATGTGTTTAAGAGATTTAAGAGAAATTTTGCAGGGCAAAAAATCCACCAAAACAAAAACATTAGAAATACTGTACCTCATCATCATAAGTAATGTGTGGCTTTGGTTTGTCCTTTTCTTCAAAAAAGACTGTACCTTCTAAACCATACTTTGGGATTAATACCACAATAGCATTTTTTCTAACAAATAGAATATAGGCTTCTTCACTTATTATTCCTTTGCTTTTGAAAAATAACTGTAAAATAACATACAATATTATTTAAAATATTTTGAAATTAAATGAGAAATGAACAAAACTTCATCTCTTAGCAAAATTGGTAGAACGCAAATAACCTGGGTATGAAATGCCACTGATGCGCGTTGGGCATATTGAGCCATTTTGTGCCGGTAATTTAGATTTTTACATAAATCTGCAAGCTTGTGTTTGTCTGTCAACTCTGGATAAGTACAATCTGCTCCAATAGCCACTGCCAG
This sequence comes from Chaetophractus vellerosus, assembly GCA_004027955.1. Taxonomy (NCBI): domain Eukaryota; kingdom Metazoa; phylum Chordata; class Mammalia; order Cingulata; family Chlamyphoridae; genus Chaetophractus; species Chaetophractus vellerosus. Next base: position 3,230 of record PVKH010034588.1, on the reverse strand, counting down.
CAACCTATGGACAATGATATCTGCATATCTAGACAAAAGAAGAAGAAATAAGAATCATGATATGTTAGCATCAAAATGCCTTTTTTAAATTCAAAATTAACTATTTCCTTCTTCCTTTAATTTCATAAAAGTACCTTCTGATGGGTGAAGTGAAATGTGTATATATTGGGGATGCTAAACCATAGTGATGAAAATCATTATCCATTCCAGAGCAGAAGTAAACTGCTTGCATCATACAGCGAGTGGCTAATATTCTTAACAGAGTGTTTAGATATGGGAAAGCAGGAGATTCAGCCCGGTCCAAAGAGTCAGCCAGAGACTTTGCTGTATCAGTCTTAATTTCCAAATTCTGCAAATAAGAAGAAAAGCACTAAAGATTTAAAAATCAATACCACCAGGTCTTCAAAATATAACCAATCATATTAACAAATAGTGTTTCTGACCAGATAATCACTGTTTATGCCTTTCATCTTTAACCTAGATGAGCTAAAATTAAATTTATAAAAACTAATAATTTTTCCATGCAACCCTAAAGTTTAAAATTTTTGAAGGTTTTTAAAGGCACTAAAGGATAAGCAACTGAAAATGCTAAGTCAAACCTTGAGAAATGAATTTTAGTAAAGTAAGGAAATGATAATTGTTGGATTAGTGTAGTTTAAAAAAAAGCAACTAACTATTGGGAGAGAAGTATTAATTACACACTTCTCAAACACTTTTAACTTTTCCTCCTGCCACCAACAAATGTCCATAAATCCTCTGTACACTTCCTAAATGTCATCATATTTTTTCTTAATAGCAATAGTTGGCATCCCTTCAAACTTTCATCTAGCTTTCTTCCTACCCAGAGGCTCTTGTTGGGTCCTCTATAACCTGATCATCAAATGCTGGAAATTCTTTAGGCTTGTGTGACTAGCCCTCTTCTCACTTCATGTTCTCTCTCCAAGTGAGCTCATCTATAGGCCAATGACTTTTTATGAGCATGACTTGCTACCTCTAACCCTTTTACTCAATACTCAATATCTCCCCACTAGACTGTCCTAATGCACTCAAACTAAATATGTCTAAAATTAAATATATAATCCTAGTTCCAAAACTATTTCAATAGCTCTTATATTTTAATAAATGGCAAAATGATAAGTCTAGTTAGCAATCCACAAACTTGGGAGTCATACTCAATATTCCTGTTTCCCTTATCCCTCATATTCATCGAATCTTGTCAATTATATCTCCTAAAAATTCCCTAGTGGGGAGTGGATGTAACTCAGTGGTTGAGCTCCAGCTTCCCAAATATGAGGTCATGGGTTCAATCGCCAGTACCTCCTACAAACATACAAACAAACAAAAAACCCCTTCTCTCATTGGGGAGCAAATGTAGCTCAGTGGCTGAGTGCTTGCTTCCCATGTATGAGATCTTGGGTTCAATCTCCAGTGTGTCCTTAAAAAAAAACAAACAAAAAACCTAGTCTATCCACTTCACTTAATCATCACTGTTGCCAAGGTATACTATACATAAAATGCACCTATCTTACAAGTAAAGCTCAATAAATGTTTACAAATGTGTATCACAATCCAGATCAGGAAATAAATTAAAATCAGTGTCCCAGGAAGTTTCATGTCTCTTCTCAGACTAAAACAACCCCTCTACCACCAAGCACCCCATCAGAGAGAGAGAATCACTATGTAACTTCTATCACCTATTGGACCTGTTCACTTTTTATCAATGGAGTCATACAACAAAAAACTTTTCAAAAAATTTATTGTGGTAACACATATAAACATAAAATTTCCCAAGTTAACCATTATTAAGTGAAACATTCAGTGACATCAAGTACATTCATAATGGTATGCTACCATCACCACTATCCATTACCAATACTCTTTCATAGCCTCAAACAGAAACTGTATCAATTAAGCAGTAATTCCCCATTCCCTGGTAACCTTTAATCTACTTTCTGTCTCTATGAATTTGTATATTCTAGATATTTCATGTAAGTGAAACCACACAAAATTTGTCCATTTGCGTCTGGCCCTTTTTCACTCAGCATGTTTTAAAGGTTCACCCATATTGTAGCACATTTCAGAACTTCATTCCTTTTCACGGCGAAATAATATTTTGTATGCATATACGACATTTTTTAATCCCTTCACAGTGTTGATGGACACTTGGTTTGTTTCCACCTTTTGCCCACTGTGAATAATGCTGCTTTGAACAGTATCTGTTTGAGACCCTGTTTCCATTTCTTTTGGGCATATACCTAAAAGTAGAATTGCTGGGTCATATTGTAATTCTATATTTAACCTTTTGCTGATCTACCCAACTGTTTTCCACATCAGCTGTACCACAGTACATTCTTACCAGCAATACATAAGGGTTCCAATTTCTACTCATCCTCACCAACCCTTTTTTCCCTCCACTCAATATTGTCTGTGAGATTCATCTAAGTTGTATATAGCAGCAGCTTGCTACTTTTTCTGGTTGTTTATTGTCAAGGATTATTCCAATGTATGAAGAACTTGTCAACAATTTATCCAATTTACTATGGAATATTTTGGTTGTTTCTAGTTTTTTTGGCTATTATTAGACCTGCTATGAATAGTCTTATAGAAATCTTTGGGTAGACATATATATGCATGTGCTTCAAGTGTATCCTAATAGTGGGATTGCTAGGTCATCAAACTTAACTGCTTTGTCCTAAGGAGTGAGAAGAATCAAAAATACTTAAATGTGCCCTTTTCTCTACCCAGGTCATAGGAAGAAATGAGACAATGAGAAAAAATTCTCCAATTTACAGGATACTCCCCAGAGTAGAGGAGTGAGAAACTGATTCTGTTCTGATGCATCTGTTAGGCATAGGTCCACCATAAAGACGTGAGTCAAAAATCATGGACCAACACCATCCTGTCAGAATGAAGCTGAGATCCAAGACTAATCCTTCCATCTCTCTACTGGCCAGGAAGATGGGGCCTGATCAGGTGACTCAGGGAAAGCTAATGTAAGCCACAAATCACCCCAAGGGTAGGCATGCCTAAATCAAAGTGTATGAACCAAAGGCAGGGGAAGCAAGGAACTGAGAAATGGTGCCCTTTCTATATTTTTTCTTTTTCCATGAACGCAATAGACTTTTCTTAGGTACATGACATAAAGGGAGCTTAACTGAGTTAAGAAACTAAACATTTTACTTATAAATCTCTGAAATTAAGCAATTTATAGAAGCCATGATATAACATCA